>MNPL01005609.1:0-14767 GCA_002081605.1 Tropilaelaps mercedesae
ATATATATATATATATATATATATATATATATATATAGCACCAGGCTCTATGACTGCTTTCTCTGCTCTTGAGCAGCGGGCCCGCCTGTCTCCACTCCATCGGCCGAAGAGCTCTCCCCATAGGGATGCGCCTGAATCTCTGTCATTGATGTCCCTGTTATTGTTGATCTGCTGGCTGGCTATTGAGAACAGATTGAAATATTCAGCGAGGGCTAGCTTAGTCGGAATCGGATCAGGACGCAATTGCATTTTTATGTCCCCTGGACTATGCAGCAGTTAATACTTTAGAGTCTCCGGGGTGAAGAAGTGGACTCATCGTCTCTGCAGGTGCACCTGGGGTACATATATATGTATATATATATATATATATATATACATGAAGGCCCAGACGGCTACGCGGATATTTGGTAAAGCAGATTGTGTAGCCTAAATCGCGATACCCATCAGGCGAGTCCGATTGAAAGGCAACGGAATGCCTTGCATTTAATTGCAAACTGCAATACGATAAGTTAGTGCGAAGTAGAGTATGATGCGATAATAGTAAGCAGTCAACTCTTGCCAGTTAAGCACCTCTTCTTGTGAACGATCTCACATATAGGCGAGATAAGGTGTTTTGTCATTTATTAATTAAAAATGTTCTAGCCATGTTTGCATGAATAGTGAATTTTATTCACAATATGAGGAAAAAGCTTCTAAAAACTTTTTCAAAACCTGATGTCACCAAATATTGATGCCTTCAAAGACTGGAGTTGACTGTAGTATCACAAACAAAATCCGGCACTAAAACTGACCTGTAAATGGGATGGGATGACCTGTAGAAAGCTACAGGTCATCCCGTGGTGACGTAAGCTCAAGTTGGAAGACCAATTGTTAAATGAAGTAGACGTCTATAGTAAAAAAACGTGTTTTAAACGCACATGACTTACCTCTAAGATTATTCACATAAACTTGTACTAATACCACAGAAATGATATTACATACGACTAGACACGATATATCATAATCTGGCATAAACCAGTTAGCTCGTTCGTGCTAAGTAATGTTTGAGACAGCAAAGAGAAGAAATATCTTAATAAAACATACCAACGAACAATAAAACATACTAACAAACACGCAGAACTCTTCAGTTAACTTAATTTTCATTTTCATTTGGTTTTATTGCAAACATGAAAATTATCATTGTACAAGTATTATTTACATGTGTATACAGCAATTGCAACCAATCGTCTTTGCTAGATCTACGCTTATCGGGTTCATATACACCATTAATTCGACGCTCCCGACACGTTGATCTTTTGAACACTATCTACTATTAACCGACTCTCTAAAAAACTAGACCTTTTGCTGTCTAAGACAATAGCGATAGAAATAGTTAACCTCCACTCTTTGCGGCTTATTAATCACCTTTTGATCTGAACATCTCTAGCTGGTCACACAGGTGCATATTTGAATTACATATTTCCATAGTAGACAACATTCCGTATAGGAGCGGCCTGAAGTTCCTACCACGACCGTTGTATGTGGCTCGTCGAGCACCCCGTTCAATCTGTCTCTCAGTGCCCCCAATTCAGCCACGTTTGCGGACTGTGAGTCAAGGTTTTGCACCGGCTACATGAAATCTGTGGCTAAAACATGTTACCTTTCACCACGAGCTCTGCTACCTTGAGGAAAAAACTAGCCGAGGTGAACAGAAAAATTTGTTACTGTTTTAACCTACAAAACTGCCTTAAATGTGATTCTATAGTGATAACACGACATGGGCCATCCCTTGAGAAGATTTTCGCGCATGTGCAAATCTACCTGGGCCATTCATGGGTCAATCCACAGCTTAACACGTAATTGCACGTTTATCATAGAATAATACCGTTACTCGCTACCGATGGTGTGCGTAGATAACTTTGTAACTTCGTTGAATCTATTGTTTAAATGCTGTCGCCTAGCCTAGTCCATTTATAAACGTCACAAATATTTTTCAGAGAATTGAATAGAGTGACAGGAACTAAGGTTAATAGCGTTCAATGTACACGTGTGTTCCTATGTTAAAGCATAAAGACAAGCAGGCAGCAATTTAATAGCAGATCCAGATGAGAAAGGACAATATTGCTTCGAGTGAGCCCTCTGAAGAACTAAAGCAGGACGAACGAGGCCTCCAATATTCCGGAGTTGGAATCGTGGCCATGGATAAAAAGCAAGCAAACTCTAACGAATATTGTCTTGATTGTCTCTACCAAGTTGATCGAAATATTGCTTCCCTGAGGCACTGAGTTCCACTGACTGAGACGATGGTCTCCGCTATTAATACAACTTTTCTCGCGACCCATGATTCCTCGTTGAATATCTATCCGCAACGACATATACGAAGGGAAGCCAAGCCCCGTCATCGGAAAACTTGACCAGTATTTTGCAACCAGGAAAACCCTGCTAAGTGCACAAGTCCTCTGTTAACAGGATACCGCGCAGGAACTCGCCAACGTTTCATGCAGTTCGTGGTGGGTAGAAGTGTTGCAAGGGATTTTTACAGAAAACTGCGTTCCTACAGAACACGCGTGCTAAACTTTCGAGCCTACCAAATATTTCTCGATATTTGTCAATTTCCGTAATCACTTAAAATATCTTGATAGTTCATCCAAAAAGTTTACGAGCGATGACGAAACCGCCTGAAACTGAACCGCACAGCTTGTTAGCCATTTTCTTTCAAATTACTACTCTTATATCAGACGACTCGACGGAGTGCGGGGGACAGACAGGTGCCCTATTTGCGCCCTTAGTGGTGGAGAACGGGCCCTCTATTCAACTTCTAGATTCGTTCAGAGTAACGCGTGCCTTGTTAAGACTACTCTCATCACAAGCGTTTTCTTATCAAAGCGATTCTTAATGATACGTCAAGAATTCAGCGGAACATCCCGCACAGCGTGTAAGAACATTTGTTCTGAAGCAACCCGCCGCAAACATCTTGAGTCGTTGTTCTAGTGAAGTTCTAATTTTACAGGAGATAAGCCAGCATACTCACCGCTCGTTTCACTCGGACGAAGACTGTATTAACAGCCATTGTTGCATATATGTTCTAGTCATCTAGCTTTTTTCCGCTGGCCCCCATCAATGGCAGACCAGTCTCCTGTCGTTGAAGGCTCAAAAAATATCACTGTATGTGTCTCCTTGCCGTATGCCCGACGATCCACGCCGCCTCCTGCGTCATGGCTCCCTTTTACTTCGGTGTTCTGCTTCTGTTACGCATTTGACTTGAACACAGCTTCGCCTATGTGCGAAGCGGTGCATCTGTCTATTTCAACACAACTTCGTCTCTGCTACGCACGTGGCATACCTATGTACAAAAAAACAATTGTTCCATAGCCATCCGCCAAGCTCAGGTCGAGTCATTGCCGGGCCGCCTTGCTGTACCCAAGATATCACAGCACTAGTATCTATATAGCAACCGAACAACCGCCACAGCGCGCGGTTTGTCCTTTCGATAAGGCAGGCTCTTGTTCTAGCGGGTGTGACTGCGGTGTGTGCATCTATTTCTCGACGAAACTACGAAATCTGAGAGCAGTCTGAGGCGCTTCGGGAGATCCGGCGGCAGGCTCGTCGAAAATATAAATGTAGACCATTCGCCCCCTCTGATTCCCCCCTCCAGCTGAACCTACTGGATTGTGCACTTTCTACCGGTTTCGTGGTGACCGTGATGGTGGCGCAGATTCGTGATCGGGATGCCCTCGAGCAGATTGTGGGGGCTACTCGACCGGCTCGACCTACTGGACCTTCGGCTTGTTCGGCCGCCGCCGCTGTTGCTTCGGCTGTGCCCCCGCCTGCGCTGGTGGACATGATGGCTGAGACAGCCACCTTTGCTGCTGTGCTGCTTGTGGGCGCAACACGCGATGGGCGACGCCGCTGAATACGGGTTGAACGAATACGACTTCAGGTTGGACTTCACACTGGCTGGAAGCGGCAAACGCTCAATCGAGTATGACGTCGTACGCTGAACGATGGTCCGACAGCAAAGTTCTTGCAGACTGAGTACTGCAAAGGAGGACGGGGCCAAATAGATAAAATGAAATACACATAGAGTGAATGCATGTATGCATGAATGTAGGTGGCGATGAGGACTGAGTTAGCGTGTCGGGTCTGCGCGTACGGTTATTAGCTCACGAGGTATCGACCTGACAACAAAATCTACCCGGGTTGTATACGTGTATGCATATGATAAGCAACTTGATACCCATGACCTATGCTTGAACACTGCCTGGCGACGCTATATCGTAACACGAGAGTGCGTACCTCGATTCTCGTGCCACGAGTGCAAACGAATCCGATTGAGAACCTGTCGGCTCAGATCGACAAATGTTTCGGTGATGTTGTAGTCCGCCAAGGGGCTGACTTCCAGGTACGACATGTTGTGCTTTGCCGCATATTGCATGGCGGTCCTCGAGTTTACCTGAAGTAGAAAGGAAAGGTAGGACAACGCGGGTAATGGATGAGCAACCTTGCTATTTTTAATACGACCGTTTAAATACCTCGGTGATATATACAATCATAGTGTTCGTGTATTATTTCTAATAAATTGTGCGTCCTTATATGGCTAAATCAAGATTGACTCAACGAGGACGTAAGAAGTCACTACCAGGGTAAATTCTAACGCTCAGCGTTGGAGGCTACGTCCTCTTGCTTCGGCGCGAGCCTATTCGGTGTTAACGTCTTACCCTGGCGTTGGGTACCTCACAGTTAAGATCTAGGCTAGCGAGCCAGCGATACTGTGCCCTCATCCGAGAAAATGCTACTATTCTTTGTATTTATTAGATGGAGAGTAACCTTTCGCAAGACCAACTCACGATCACATCTCAATCGAGCCTGAATGCAATTCGTAAGGCTATCACCTAAGTGTCAACTGGATCAGAGAGTCACACCAACGTGTCTTTGTTTTCACGGACAAATGTGATAACTCCTACAAGAATCTCTCATACCGGACCATCATACCATGCAAGTTCACTAAGTTCCCAGGATTAACGGCTATGGTTGGGTTCAGGGCTGCAGCAGCTGCACATATCGAGATTATTTGTGACCACAGTTTAACGTGTTTCTCTCAAGTGCGACACCGCCCAGCAATAACGATTATGTGGGCTGGTGCCATGTCGCACTACGTCACCATTAGTCGCTTGTAAAAGCGTAACCGAATCTCACACAAATGTTAACCACCAGTGAGTTTATTGGGCCCAGCCGCAAGCCGGCTGGCAATGTCATTCTGGACACATTCTACACTGACAATTAGCGCGTTCGTGCTGCAATCTGTTTATAAAATTCATATAATGAATATTTATAAGTGAGTATATAAATAATAATAATAATAATAATAATAATAATAATAATAATATAAAATAATAATAATAATAATATAATTAGCAATTATCGCCACGTAATGTCGATTTAAACTTTGCCAGCCAGTTCGCCTTACAGACCTGACGACCCACTGTGAACGTTTCACGCAGGGCGGCAAGCCACATACATCTAGCCTACCCTATTCTCAGCTGGCTCACACGTGACAAGTTTTTTGGCGAATTTGAGATACACTCTCTCAGTCATCGGCATGAAAGCGCAAGTGTTTCATTTGTATATATCAATAGAAAAGGACATATTTCATGGCCGCCTCATTGATGGCAATACCCCTCCTTTTACTGGCCAGCTCCTGGATCTTCTCCGTTGTCAGTAAACGGCTTAGTATCGCGCGGGCACAATGTGGACCGGTACACCCACAAAAACAGAACGAGATTCAGTCTCACGCACCGATTTCGTACAACTGCCCATCCCGAAGCGGTGACGCCATTCGAATGAGACGCATTCCAAGGAAACAGCTGTGACCTGGTCACCCATATTTAGACAAAATCATGGAGCGGTCGTCGCTGCCAGTGCTAACAATCGGCTTAGGTTACTGCGGTCCAACGATATTACGGGCTTTAAGACGTCTAGCGTTTATATAAGGCTCCGACACTTTGTCATGCGCCCGTGTCGTCCGTAAGCGAGCGACTGTATATGGAGAACGTCACCGAAGGCGTAACTGAAACCACCGCTTCGACGCTTGGCTTTGGTTGGTTATTGATGTTGCATTTGTTGACTACGGCCGCTATCAAATTTTGGTGGCCATGGTATATGGCATATTGGGGCGCCCGATAGATACCATGGTAGCTGATCATCTCATATATTTTGGCTCAGCTTTGACGGGTAGAAAGGTTGTTTTTTCCATTTTTTTTCTCTCGATGGCATGTCCGAGACAACCCATGACAGATTACCACCACATTACTTGCAACGCATTTTCAGCAATCGTAAATAATAAACGCACGATTTTCTTTTCAACACTGGACACCTTTTGCGTCCCGTAGGGGCTTCATTAAGCCAGGCTGCAGTACGTGTCCAACCTGTTTTTCCGATGGACCCCTATGCTGAACAACAACGTCGTATTGTATAATGAAGTTACGAAGTCAACACTTTTCGAGCAGACTTACCTCGCGTCGGAACTCGAAATGCAATCGATTGCCAACCAGGACTCTAGGCACGCCGGACGCATACTCGTCCACCTCTTTAAGCCACTTGTCAAGCGATTCAAACGACCAACGGTTGGTGATGTCAAACACAAGGATAATGCCATCCGCTCCTCGGGAATAACTCTGAATAATTGTAGAGAATCGGCCCTGGCCCGACGTGTCCCTGAAATGTATTCCAAAGAGCCGACGTAAACATTCACCAAACGATGGGCCTGCAGCTTAATTTTTCATCTTTTTGGCTGACGAAGCAAATCACATATCATTCCGCGTAGGCATGCTGTGCGCCATGCGACGTTATCTACGCATTCCACCATAACATCCGAAAAAGTTATCGAAATCTCATAAGATAGTCAAACAGGTTAGTTCATTTCAGTGCCAACTCTGTCACCAATACAATCAATGTGAACTAAAGTAGGAGTCTGTATGTGAACGCTAAATCCAACAAATGCAAAATCTGACCTTTTCTGACACCGTCCTTACCATAACTGCAGTTTGATTCGTTTGCCATCGAGAAGTATCATCGTCGTCTTGAACTCGACCTCCTTCTGGTTGACGAGAGGCAACCTGTGCACTTCGAACTTCTCGAGAATCTCATTTTTCCCCACGTCCGAGTCGCCGACCAGTAGAAACCTCAACGCGTGATAGTAGAATGGCGAGGCGCACTCTCCTTGGCGGCCGCTGCCGCCACCGCCGACGTAGCCGCTACCCCAGTGCGGACCTGGGACGCCGGCCGGGGACGCGACCGAGGCTCCTGTTGCGTCGAGATAGTTTTCCTGCGAGGACAACGAGGACGAGCTGAGAGCGTCTTCTGAGGACGACCTCAGCAGACCACCCCCGACG
This sequence comes from Tropilaelaps mercedesae, assembly GCA_002081605.1. NCBI lineage: Eukaryota > Metazoa > Arthropoda > Arachnida > Mesostigmata > Laelapidae > Tropilaelaps > Tropilaelaps mercedesae. The sequence goes on from MNPL01005609.1 coordinate 7,371, forward strand.
CTCCCGGGGGTCGGGGGCGTCCCAGGGGGCGAAGGAGTGGCCAAACCTAATTGCCGGTGAGCCTCCTGGAAACTTTCGGCTGAAAACAACGAGGGCTTCTGCAGCGCCGCATCGTGAGGCAGCATGTAGGACAGTGTAGCAATAACAAAAGATCGATGCGAATATTAGCACGAGCATTTCTGCCACGTCCTGCTCTACATGTTCCGCTCTACTTTGTGATCGGCCGTCGACCGAGGGCTACGTTAGCGTACGACTTTACATTCGCATTTCGCTGAGCGTGACAACGTCACGTGTCCCCAAAAGGGTTGTGAAAAACGGGAACGCCGATAACGAATAGGTGCTGGCCGAAAAAAACTGTTGCTATTATAAGAGAAAAACGCTAGGCAGGGATACGTTAGGTAAACTGTGTTTAGGTGTTTAGTGGTTAGAATTTCCTAAAGCCATCAACTGCACCGTAGCTGAACTGTGCGGTTACGGCAATCGGAAGCGCGAACAAAACTGCGATTCAACAGACAAGTAAACATTACATTGTTCGTTATCCTTTTTATAATCTACTGTGTCATACATAGTTAGCACCGCGAGAATACAGGTGTATTCAACCGAGCTGTTCAGTTAATTCCTCAACTCGGTTTTAATTGTGTTCGCGAACATGATAATCTGTTCATTACCGCGTTTTTAATAGTTTCTGTCAAAACTTCTGATTCGTTTTATTTGACCGGTTAACTTGAGAGGAATCATTCCAAGGCTGCGCGCGGAGGTATCAAGCTTCAGCTCGGTAACAAAGAGGAAATTTTCTCTAGTCTATATCTGCCGCACATTTACTTCGGTCTGATGCAAAGTTTATCTCAGACGAAACTCCGTTACCCAACAGCAGCCATCACGCTAACTGTACAAGTCCGTTGAGCAAGCGTTGAAATCATTGAAACTAGTTCACATGATGGGGCGCTAGCATTTAAGCGATCTTAAGACGAATTGCTTATTATCTTTGTCCTACATCGCTCCACGAAACTGACGGGCGAACAGGAGCGGTTCAGATTAGCTCGGACGGAACATTCCTACTATTGTTGAATTTCTACTACAGCTACTTTCAGCGCAGGCTTCTAGCCATTGGTCACACACACACAAACATACACACGCATATGTGCGTCATATCGCACACCGGCCTACCCATGTGAAGCGTTCACGCGCCATAAAACTTACGTTGGCTCAGAATAAAAGGAAGATCGTGAAAAATAACGTGCATATATTTAAAAAGCCTGTGCAAGCGGTACGTGAACGACGTTATTCATGCTACTGCATAATACTTCTAAGGATAATATTAAACACACAATAGATGAATATATCCCTAGTAGAATAGATGGCCGTAGACGTAATAGATGCCATTTGAATCTTGCCATACTAAAACTATTTTGCATGTGAGCTGGCTAGCCGTCTTTATTATTGGTGTATCATCCAAAATTTAACACTGGCATGGCATTCGATATCCAGGTTAAAGCTGTTACCGCCACTTTTTGTAAACATTCAACCAACCCCACTCCATCCAGCATCCACAGCGCTATCGTCGTTGTAGTAAGAAGACAACCACCAGAAAAAAATTAATCTGCCCTTGTATAGAGCTTTTGGTAGACTTTTGATGCTGCCACCCTTAGTACCACTTCAGGTAATTCGCATACGGAACCACACAGGAGATGTTTTTCGCTTGAAGTGCCAACTACGCATGCCAACTGTCTATTGACAGAATACGACCAACATGTATCGGACTTCACGGAGACTCGGCGGAGCTCATCTGGCCCAGCAAAGCTATGACGTCCCTCTAGGAGAGGCCAACTAATGTAACATAGTTTATGACCGGCCAATCGTCCGCGTGTCCCCAGAAACGTACCTGCTGCCGTGATCCGTGAGGTGACGAAGATGAGGGTCCTGGCCCACCCCGGAGGAGCACGCCGGGCTCAGGATGTTCGAGGCGCACCTCTGAGGTGTGACAACAATAATGTTGACCCTGTCCGCCCGTCGATTGGAACATCTCATGGCTATCAGCTGGCCCGATCTGTCCGTTCTTCCTAACCGCGCTAGCATCCGTCTCCATCGCTCATTCCATGCACCGCTGTAACACACACATATTAGGCCACACATAACGTTAGTAGCGCACTCGACGCCAGTAGAGATGCCAATGAGGTTCGCGAAACGCTCACAAACGCAAAGGCCACTCGTAGCCACTCGAAGAACGACCACTAGCAATGATTGCTAGCGACAGCCTAGGCGCATGCAACACAAATGCACTGAACTGCGCACCGCTAAAGGGGGACTTGTTGACGCGGGCGAAAAGTTTCACCATCCGGAAGAGAATATCCATACGGGGGATATCGTCCCGATGAGTTTTACACACTGGCCAAACTTTGATTCACCTACGCAGTTTACGCATGTACTTCAGGAGGACTTCAACGAGCTACGTGTGCCTCTGCGTCGCCCAGTGGAACCCACAGACATCTCGTCATCGTCCTCTGCTCAATTAGTTTTGCGCATCAATGACGCTGACACCTTGACAGTCTCATAAGCAGCCTACGAGACGTCGCGACGCTTGTCGTCGTGTTTGTTCTGCGTCACGCAAAAACTTTCCTTTCAAAGCCAGCTTGGCCGCAGTGAATGGCAACACCGGCCGAAGTAGCCGATGGCCGCAGTCGACGACGAGACAATGTCGAATCGCGGCGATGCTATGCGACTTCAGCGGCATGGCCAGGTCATCTCGCCAACTGGGAAAAGGATCGCTCGCTCATCGCGTCGACCAGGCCACCTCGTCGACTGCGGAACAAACCCGATGATGAGGATGAGGATGATGATGACGTCTCGTGTGGGACACCCGACGCGTTACGCCACAACAAACGTCGACGCGTCGGCCAAACGCTGCTCCCAGGCGTTCTATCTGGCAAATACGCCACCCTGTCCCGCAGGGTGGCGTGCGATTTTCGACGGACTAGCGCAGCGGAGGCGGGAGTCGCGTCTAACTGGATAACTAACGCATCATATTAGCGACAGCAGCCAGCTGACAACATGACGTAAAACAACACCGTTTCATTATCGGTGGAGCTGTGAGACCGCGACAGTTTCGGCACGACCGTGTAAATATTTCTCAAGGGGGTACCCTGAAACAAGCGAAGAGCGGCCGATGTTTATATCTAACCGTTTCCGGATTTGGGATCCGGTAGGGCTTTACCACAGCAGCCAAATAACGGCTGTGGCTGTTCAATTCAGCGGCTTACGTATGGGTTGAATTAGATATCAAAACAGTCTATTTCCCGGACACGACGCGCCGTTCGTTTGATGACGCTGGTCGTCATTCGTAGGACCGACGTTGGCCAAATGTAATTAATAGATACAATGTAGCCTACCGCGACAACGTCTCGTCTCTTGGTTTGTCACGGCGCGATTGTCGCTATTCATCGGGATGTAAAACGGACACTGACAAAGGTCACGCTCTGCAATTCGTGTTCCTAGTGCGAATTGGCTAACGGTGTGTACGATTCCGCGTTTTTGCTAGTTTTTGTCTAACCTTTTTTTTCGTTTTTATGGGGGTTTTGGGGTAATGCTGATGGCACTAGCGCGTCACTGCAAACTTTTTTTTTTATCTAACCTGCCTAACGTTTCTGCGTCTCGTTTGTTGTCTTTGATGTGTCTGCGGTTGGCATTCGTTGACTGGTCTATGCTAGGGATGTGTTTACTAAATGCTAATACTGATCCGTTTCATGTCGTTATTGTAGTGGGATGGTTAATTATATCAAATCTCGGAGTGCGGCAGCTCTCCGTCCGAACCGCCGGCGATTACGTCGCCTCTCCCAGAGCCTGACCGGAAGGATGGGGAAAACGATCTTCTTGCTGTTCGTTGGAGGGTTAGAGAAGAACCAGACACCGTTTCTGTGCATGTACACACGCAGAACTCACTGTGGCGAATATCAACACCTCCCGCACTTACACACACACTTGAGTAACGGCACAACCTCGCGACAGTCTTCGGCTTCGTATTTCGTTACGCTTATCTTTGTATCTATGTATCGGACTACGTTCCGTGCCGTTTATTGCGTGTTTCGATGCCTCCTCCTCCTGCTTCTTCCCCACTCAGCCACTCGCAATTTGTTCGTCCAAAGACTAGAACGTAGCCATCTTGTATGGCTTTGTTTGTTGGTAAATATCACCGTCGTCTGCTACAAAGTGTAAACACGAGAGCTGACGGCATGACTACGGTTAGCTAATTTTCCCGCTTTCTGCGCCAGTCTATACAATATGGAAAGCGCGTTGCCGGCTCACGCGCGTCGTCCATTCTCGTGCTGTGGGAGGACTGCGAAATTTCAAACATTGGCGGCATAGGTTCATCACGACAGGTCCATCGCTCTGTGTGACACTGCGGCGAGTGTGCGCGCTTTGGTTAACCGCGTCGCGTAAACGCGGTATCGCGGTCAATATACGTGTATGTGTGTGTGTGTGTGTGCGTGAGCTAACGTGAGGGGCAACTGGCAAGACCACCGCTCGCTCCAAATACGGTATCATGCGTCCTCATATATTTCGATGAGTGGATGACAATCGTTTTATTGTTATGCGTCTACCGGTCACCGTGGTGTGTTACCTGTAAAGCGGATCGTCGCACTTTGAGCGTACAACGCATGACGGCTGCGTTACAGCGGAACTGTTATCTCGAGGTGAGCACGATGCGAACTATTGCAACAGTTCAGAATCTCTTGCGATGAATTCTTTTTGCAGCTCCCATTGTATCATAGTTGATTTTCGGAGTGCGTTAGAGCGACCTGGAAGCTTTGCGTCTGCCTACGTTCACGTTTTAGGCCGTGTCTGTTACAAGTTTCTCGACCGGCTTCTGCGCCAGGGTTCAACGAATCGCACCATTCCGTCATGTACCGTAGCTGTAGAGGTGGCTTGACTGTAGCATATTGTTAGAAGAAAGTAGCTGAAACATTTTTATTAATTTTATACTTATACTCTCTTTTAGCATTGCGTAGTTTTCTTTCGATCCCGGCAATGCGCCAAGAAAAATGAACACATCTCAGTTTCATTTCGAGGCTAGCATCGTTGTCTCTGGCTATTATGCGTACGGCGTATTTGTTACCGTTGACGTTACTGCTCATCACTGACGATCTCTACCGTGCTCTAGCGCGCAATGGAAAGGGCTGACGGTTTGTTTGCGCTAACAGGTCGCGCGATTACACATCGAATTTGCGCGCTATTTTTTTCTCTCGCTTTCCCTTAAAAACTCACTCGCTATATGTCTACACATCTCGTTTGACGGCTGTCATTTCCCTCTCCCTCATGCGCAGTTCTTCGTTTCTTCTTCTCTTCCTCCACATCTTCACCACCAAAACGTCCTCGCCATTGCCCCGTCAGCCGCCCGACTAACGGCACCAACTAACGATGCGTTCACTCGTCTCCGTTTGACCAGCAGGAGAGAGCGGACGCGCCCCGGACTGACCGCAGAAACAAATCTAGCCGCTAGCAGACACGAACAACATTAACCGCCGAGGATATCACTCCGCCAAACCGCGGCCGCTATTGGCCGCCGCCGAAGTCGCGGATCAACGTACGGCGGCGCTTCACTCAGTCGCCAGAGCAGACTGACAGGCCGGCGAGAAAACGACACACCCGACAGCGACAAGCGAGCGAGTCGGCCAGTGTTTCTGGCGGTGTATCTGCGTTCGTATGCGGCGGGTGCGAGGGTGAGTCGGCTGTGGGCAGTCCAGAGCGACCGACTCCGGGCCCCTCGAGAGAGTTGGGCGACCGCCAACCGGTGACCGTCGGTTTCACCTCGTCTTGGTGCGGCTCTGCCAACGCGGCGGGAAGGTGGTGGTCGTGGTGGTGGTGGTGGACGTCAGGTTCGGGCCGACTTTGCGTTTTGCTGTTCACAGCTGTGACGGCGGATGCGCTCCCAGTCGCTGCGCCTTAGCATCAACAGGGGGGCGCTTCGGCGAACGGGAGAAGCCGGTGGATAGCGCCGGCAAGCTGGGCTAACTCGTCGACCCGTTGGGGCCGTTTACTCGAGAGAGATCGGCGGGGGACAACGGCGTCGAATGTTCGACTGCCGCTGGCGGATTGGCGCGTCGGCTCTAGCTGGCCGCGGGGCAGAATTGCGGTCGTAAACGGCGACTCGGAGAAAAGCCAACAGCCCGCGTCCCTGCGGGCGAGGTTGGCGGTGATTCCTGTTGACCGGCGAGCGGATTGCTGGGTGTGCGCTTCTGCTGTGTGTGCGTGTATGGGTGTGTGTGTGTGTGTGTCTGTGTATCTGCGTTTGCTGTCTGCTCTCCGCCGTGGCCGCTGGTTGCATTCGCTGTGCGGCGGCTCGGCCAGCAAGCACTAGCGAGAAGCTGGGGCCAGCAGTTACTGCAGATCGGCGAGCGTGCTGCATGCTCCCGTCCAGGAGGAGGACCCAGAGGATAGCAAGTGCAGAAGTAAGCAGCAGCAGCAGCAGCAGCCAGCCAGCCAGCCAGGCTGTAGTAGTTGTAGTAGTAAACGTGTAGTGAAGTAGCTGCAGTTGAGTGTGCGTGCGAGGTGGTGAAATCGTGAGGGTCAAGAGCATAGTGGGGAGATACGCGGGGCCTGGTGAGTGCGTGTGGGGTGTCAGAAGGGCCTGTCGCCGGTTAGTGACGGCCAAAAAGTCGCTCGTTGGGGGGAGCCATTGGCAGAGGCCTGTGCGTGTGCGGGTGACAGACGGCGTCATTACCCGGACAGGCCGGGTGAGCCTACGCCAGGACGGATTGATTCGACAGCGACATTGACAACGACAGAAACTCCACCATGGGGGACGCCCGGGTGAACCTTAACTCACCCGTCTTCAAGTATCTCGTCGCCAACAAAACTGACCGGTAAGTCAACGAACCCGCTCGTCGATGTTTGTCACGATTGTGGGCCGGGTGGGTTTCGATGTATTTGTACGTCGACGCTCTTTCGCTGGACAGGGAGACGTGGATAGTAAATGTCCCGCAGTGTCATCGGCAACAGATGCACCGCATTTGTCCGTCGTGAATTTCAACACTTGGAACACTGGCCGCGAACGATTTGTCTACAGACCGGTGGACCTTCCAGTTTCTGCCACTGTTCGTAGATCGCTCTCATCTACAGACAGCGGCCACAGAAGCGCCGCCCCAGAAAGTTTCGGGTTTAGAATGGAATGCCACCCCCCTGGGCGACTGTTCGCTCGTGGACGTCCGCCTCCGAATCTGTTGTCCCCTACGACGTCGAGATATGGCCTTTCCAATAGACTGTTTATAATCTCACGAAACTCGTGAATACGCGCCTGGGCGGGCACTTTTTCGGATCCGATTTTCTCTGACTCCATCTAGCTTCTCTGTTTCGCTGTCTCTCTCGGCGGGTCAAACTTGCGAGTTTCGGCGCGATTCCAACGG
>MNPL01005609.1:15284-26089 GCA_002081605.1 Tropilaelaps mercedesae
GTCCAACGTCGCCGTTTGCCGCCCGACCCAGCAGCCAGTCGAATTGCGGTTGTTCGCTGGCCGTCGACGCTTGACAGGTCCGCGTGTTCGGCTCCGTCTTTCGTTAGGGACGAAACTGGCAGTTCGACTCGACTGTTCTTTTGTGTAGTCAAGACAACAGAGCAACGGCAATCGTGGGCCAGCTCGAGCTTAGCGACGTGGCCGGCGCGCTCTCCGCCGGTGTCGGCCATCGGCTGTTTGCCGTATGGCTTGGCTTCGTTGGAACGCGGTTGCACATTGGTCGGGAAACGAACTGGAGAAATTCGTCAATGAGTTGCGCACGAGCCGGGGGCTGTTTCGTCTCGTCGGTCCACCTCCTGGTCGCCTCCAGGGCGTCGACCGTCGGATTCGAGGAGATGACTGCTAAAATGTGGCTGTTGCGCACCATGACATGGAGTTGATGAGCGAATTCGACGAGGAGACGAGACGGTTCCGGCTAGAATCGCCTGCAATTCGCCTTCAACAAGTGATCATCAGGTCAGCGTGACCACATACTAGGGAGAATACGTGATAATTGTACAACTCATCCGAGCAGAATCGGATTGTTTGGGCTGATCTCTGGCCACAGATTCCGATGTGCGCCAATACGACAGTATTGTTGTTGTTGTTGTTGTTGTTGTTGCCGTTGTTGTCGAGGAGTCTCTAAATGGTGAATTGTTTTATGGGTCGTTGCATGGCGCGTCGACGTCACGGAGGCGTGACTCATTGGGCTGGCATCGTGGCGGTAAACTTCAGAAATGATCGATTTAAGAGGTTCGTTCGTTCGTTCGTTTCAGCGAACCGACACAGCGTGTTTTGTCTTATTCAGCTGGCAATTGAACTGGGAAAAATTCGAAATCAACTCTCATTCGCTTTATATAATAATGCATTGAATTTATACGCATTTTTCGCACTGCCAAACGATTAGAAACTGGCGAGAAAACGACTGACATAGAAACCTCTAAAGAAAGACACACTCTATACGAATAGTGTCAGATTGTTTGTGCGGCGTTCCAAAATGTCGAATAACTCCGAAGACGCTTTGAAGTGAAACAATAACAGATGAGGTGGATGAACCAGCTTTTCGAGGCTGCAAGTGGGAAAAGTTTGTAGCTCCGATAGCCGTCGCGTCGAAGCTACCACGCTCTCATTTACAATCAGATCTCCACAATCAAATGTAAAGGACAGACGACTCTGAGGTTCAGCTCCGCTAAACAAGAATACATGATTAAGTCGCACATATGTGCATACATATGTATCATGGTCATGTATCATATCGTCGTAATGTAGCGTCTATAACGCGTACGAAATGTAAAGAATTCCTTGTATTGTGCCATGTACGTGAGGGGGGGCGGACGGTGACGATATGTCTTTAGTTGATCTTATGCAGATTGCTCAGAAACATGCTTTGTCATGGCCTCACAGGTGGGACCCTTGTCGAAACGTCCCGTGGCGTCTGGATGAGACGTTTGACCGTGCTTGTGTCTGTGCGTGCGTCTGCTGCGCTTACGTCCAGTTGACGCTGCACCACCGCAAGTGAATCAGAAATTTGAAGTAGGAGGGATGCCCATTGAGCAACCTATCGTCAGCGTTGGTCTTAAAGACCACCGTTGCACCACCGCATGAACGGAACGTTGTGGCCTGCGTCTGTTCGCTGCGCATGTGCGTTTCGATCTACTCGACTTGAACGCACGGGAAGAATTTTTTCCGCCCTTCGATGCTCCGCATCCTGCGCTAAACGGTTATTCGGCTTCGACATTCTTGCGGGGCTGGATAAAGACGAGGTGACACGGTACTGCAATCTTCGACTTACTTCAGTCTTTGTCCGAGCCAAACGAGGGCATTAATGCAATTGCTGTTAGCCAGCAAGGACGAAAAGCGGTTCATTTGGTCGGTCATCTGCCGCACCTCTAGGTGAGGAGTTTTGCCACCATCGAAAGATTCTCTCAGAATGTACTGCTGACTAATACATGCGTTCAGCTCGTAGGTTTTGTATGACGTGATTCAATTAAGTAAGCGAATAGATAAATTATGCAGGGGATGTCGAGCGAAGCCGACAGCGTTTTGCTTAGGGTACGGGCCCGTTTCAGAGTTTGGCGCCTTCTGGTTTTGGACACGGCCAATGGTGCAGGTATGTTAAGTCCGTGCGTTGATTTTCAAAGAGATCTTCAAGCGGACTCGTTAAACGTAGTCTCCTACACGCGCACGCTCCGATGGGTGACTAAACTGTCATTTTGTATGCAGTAGTCGTGAACTAAACAGCTCTATATCATTTGTACGGGTTCGATTGCTGTTGCGGATGGGGTTAACGGGTAAAAATGAACTCGACACGCTATTTCAACCATGGCATGTCCAGAGCTAAAATTAGCGTAACCACATTTCCTAGTGACCTTCCTGAAGCCAGTTCAGTGTAAAAATGCTCATCCATGCGTTTCTAGCATAAAGGCCATGTACAGCCTGGAACTACATACTGTCTAGAATTTTTCCCGTATTTTCCCTGTCTTAAAATTGTGTCGTAGACCACGACTAATTTGTTAGCTTCTTACGGATCTTTGGCCACTCGATTGTTAGCAGCGCTATATCATTACTTCTACGTGGCTAGAAACTGTCTTGATAGAATCCTCAAGTACCAGGGAAGGATAACACGGCTACATTTTTCCTGTCGGTTGGAATGCACAACCGTCACGTCAACGTGATTAATGCTGCTTTCATCCGCTTATGACCAATTGGCGCGACATACCTTCCATATACGTCTCCTGCATAAAATGGATAGGCTTGTTATCTTTACGGCACTGTCGACACCCCTTATTTTCCGTTGCACTGCTGAAACGGATGCGTGTCTTACAACTCTTTCCTCTGAATTCATGCATACCGCGTTCATTAAGTAATGATGTTTTTCGCTCAGACGTTCTTCGCACCGAATCAGCTACACGATCGCGTCCTAATATGGACGGAATTCCGGAAATCGCAATGGCTTAGTCTGTTCAACCGTTATATACGTATGAATAATGGTGTCGATACCGAGCCACGGAACAGGCCTTCCCGTCAACGTGAATAGCGCCAATAGAATAGACTCTTCAGCAGAAGTTCAGAAGAAAGCGCGTAAACAGTGTGTCTAGCACAAAGAACATAAAGCAAAGAAGGCGATTGTTCTCAGATAATATTACACTGTTGCATACGTTCGAATGCAATTTAATGAACACATCAGATACCAGTAGTTTTCTGCGTGTTGTTCCATACTATGAGACGCGTGTTTTCCGTTTATCGAGTTGACTTGTAAACTCACTGATGTTCTACAATCTCGTCAACGAAGCGTATTGCGTCTAAATTACGCTTGGCGTTCTATGATTCAGAAAGAAAATGGAAGTAGAATATTCAGGAATAAATAGAGGTATTGCATTACCGGGGTGGATTAGGTAAAATACGTGGGACCCCCAACCGGGGTAGCCCTGAGCTGAAATCAACAGACGCTCAATAACTTGTGCCTCAGTGGTGGAACGATTTGAGTTACCTCGAAGTTCCCAGCATAGAGATGAAATTGAGTTGGTAGAAGTGGTTCATTTACTGCATGCGGAATTTTACCATTATGGTGGAATTAAGGCCACATTTATTCAAAAAAATTGAACGAGGTAAAGCACAGCTTGACTGACAATAAATATCATGTGAATATATAAATAACACAGACCGTACCATAGAGAACGATAACCTTTAACATAATTGTTAAAGAACTAAATGCCGTAATTGAACCCCGCAAGAGATGTAAATTAGCGATTGGTTTTTATAAGTGGCATATCGATTCATATATTTTTGATCCGAATGTTTGACAGGCTGATATTCAGCAATAACAGGTTATGCGGACGGTCCGCATGAAGATTTCATCGAAGCTGACTAATTTTTCTAAACTCACAACTACGAGTTCCGCTAGGGCAGCCAGCCCGGCAGACCCCGCCCGTAACTTCAGTTCTCATGGCAGCTACATCACAATTTGGCGCATTCGAATTCATTGCATCGCATGCGAGTTGCAGCTTGCGTCGCCCGTGGGCATCTATGACTTGAAATTTAAACCTAGTCGATATTATTGGTTGATTCGTGCAGAAACACAAGGCTGTTTTGTGCTTAACACGAATATATTCCTCGACAAAGTTAGCCATTGATGGTTAGCCGCCGTATCGCTGCCAAATGTTTTCGCGATAAGGATGCTCCCGTCGTTCGCATGTTTTAGGTCCCGGTCGCTGAATCATTAATATCAACGAGTTGGTTGCTTTGTTCCACGCGAACATTCGCTTTACACCGCTCTGGAATGTTTTGGCGGGCACCCTCCGTCTCTTATTGATCGGCGATTGGCCAAAATACGCGGGCCGCCATCTGCCAGCACGGCGTTTACGTCGTCAGCCGAGTGCCTGGTACCGGGGTGGCTCATCAAGTGTATATGTCAGTATACGTTGCCGCGTGGCGCGCGGGAACTTTTAAAAGCGGAGTGATTGGGCTTTGCTTCAGCTATGTTCTTCTCCAGGTAGGGTGGGACGAAGTAGCGGAATTTATCTATCGATGACGATGCTTAGGAACGTGACAATTTATAGTATTATTATTATTATGATCTAGCTACTCGCGAGTGGATGCCGTGAGAAAACGGTGGAGATTATCACTCAACGAAGAAAGACTGGCTCGTGTGAATGTGGTATTGCCTTGGTAAATAGCTCAAAGAGAAGGTTCCACTTAAGGTTATTGCGCAAGGCCGAGTAGCACACGGGGTGTTCGGGGTGACCATAAGTTAGGGCGAAGTCAAACAAGTTTAAACGATGTTCGAGGTCATCCGTTTAGTGCATCTGCTTCGAATTTTACTGAATGCCGTTTCGGGAAGCGATTCGGGAAGCATTCCATGTAATATAAAATGAGTCGTGTTTTCGGAAAGCGAAGTTCTTTAAAAGTAATATGTGCTGAAGGCTACTCGAAACTTTATGATGTGAGTTTTGCATATGATACGAATGTTTGGAATAAATATTAGGCGAGTTTTAATACTTGTTTGCTGTGTAGTGCGAGAAAGAAAGGTTTCGAGCGTTAATTTAAATTGCTTTTACGGTCGTGCCGTAAAAGAGCGGTTGTATGTCCACATAGGTGTTTAATCCTACACAGTGAAGCAGAAACATTTGGAAAATACAGCTAAAAATTCAAGGTTTATTCAAATCTAAAGCAGTATTGGAATGTTATGCCGATATAACTTCTGCTAGAGTAAACCAGGCATTTTACAAACCTCGGATACTTTGCGAGTCACTTGTGATAGCACAAGCAGATCGGTTTACGGCGATTTTTGATGCATTGTGATAGCACAAGCAGATCGGTTTACGGCGATTTTTGATGCATTCATACACGGATTACCATGCGCCACACCTACCGCGCTTAAAGTTCACAGGGTTTCATCGGAAGATATTTAGAGCTATCACCGAGTTCATGTTTGAATGAGCCTTCTATTCGTTGCTATATTCTTATCAAACAAACTGGCTTCTTTCAGATATGATCCGGCTACACAAGCAGAATGGACGGCGAAAAAGCTTATATGGGTCCCCCACGAGACACAGGGCTTCTGTGCTGCTTCGGTACGCGCCGAGAATGGCGACGAACTCGAGGTGGAATTGGTTGAGACAGGAAAGAAAATGACGGTGTCAAGAGATGACATCCAAAAGATGAATCCGCCAAACTTCGACCGTGTCGATGACATGGCGGACCTGACGTGCCTAAACGAGGCTTGCGTTTTGCACAATATTAAGGAGCGTTACTACTCCGGACTTATTTACGTAAGTATGCCGTTAACCTACGATGTATTCGATCTATTGTACGACGTTGCGAGGAAAATTGCATGCGAAGTGATTGTCTGGCATATAATAGGTTTATGTTGTATTAGCAGTCGATAGGTCATTATTTTCAATTAATTGTTGGTAACGCGTTGGTAATAATAATAATTGTATAATAATTAATAATAATAATAATAATTGTTGGTAATAACGCGTTATTTATGGATTTTAGTTGGGGTTGCAATTATTTTTGCACGAATTGTTGAAGAGGCATTTGTTACTACCGGCAAGGACAGGTATACCCCCAACGCATTCATGTCCGACATCTAACGACGTGAGAAACCTGCTTGATTCCGCTCAGGTGTAATTTCTAGCTGTTTGAATCTACTCTCCATTTGCATATGTCCTGTTTAGAGTTCTCAGTCAGTTCCAAATTTGATAAAAATGTGTGTTCATATCGTAACACAATTCCCCAGTGACTGACATAAACATTTAGCTGAAAAACGCCTTTGATCGATTCCACATGCTTCTTATTTGTGCAAGCAAATTTTAGCATGAAGAGATTTGTCATCACAATAAGTGCGTTCATAAGAAACGCAGGATGGATGAAATAGACCGGTAGACAGCTTTAGGGGTCGTTGGTGTATGACCGCCGCGGGCCATAGCTTTTCTTTGCCGTGTCCTCTTGTCGCGCAGCCACAGCGAAGCTTTTTCAAGTATCACGGCTGGCAAAAACCGAAATGTCCTCAAAGCGTCGCAAGCGTCTGTTGCTATCTAATTTGCCACTTGTGCTGTCGGGATATTTTTATATAGAGCGTCATATTTTTAGCTGGCCTGCTAGAGTTTTATACTGCCCATCCTGGAGCATTCCTGCTGCTGTGACTGAGTAAACAAGCAGCACTTATCTACGTATTTTCGCCTGCAACGGCATCAGCGACTACGCCGGACGTCATTGGAATGTAATTTCTGGCTGAGCGATGTAGCAGGTTTGCCTGCATGTTTTTCCGCGCACTTGGCGTATAACTGGTCAGTTTTCGAATGAAACCGTTCATCACTCTGTTCTCAACCTCGGTACAGCTTCCGGATAGGTCGGCCTGGTGACGCAACATTCGATGTTGATTCCTTGAAAAAAGTTGTAAAAGTCGTTATAAGGTTAAGGACCAAGGGCTATCATCATCCAGTTATTGTCTATTTTTCATCTGTCTGGTGCTTAGTGTGATTTTATCATCGTACAATGACAAATTATACTATCGTCTTCATTCCGTTGAGATCCTGGCGACTTCGTCACCGACTGGATTTGTGGCAGGGCCAATCACAGACACTCCAAGAACGAGCAGTTGTCGACTAGACTCCAGGGCCCTATTGAGCTCTACGGGCGGTTAGCTGACCGTCAACACTTTCCAAGTACTCTTAGCGATCCCGTTTAGTCTAGCAGCATTGCGCTGATCTGGCTTCCGTTCTTGGACTCTCCAATGCGATTTCTTCCTTTCGAGTGGTAGAGACAGGCGAGCCGGTCGTCGCTCCACCAGCCGGATACCCGTTCAATTTCAAGTTAAATCGTCACGAACATGGACCACGAGTCAGGTCATTTCACTAGAAACATTTGAGGTCATTTACTTAACCGGTTGATATATTTTCTTTTTCATTTCGCTGTTTTTTAATGGGCAGTTAGATCTCAGCTGGAGCATATGCTGTAGTCTGTTGTAGGTCTGTTCACTATAATTCTCACTGATCGTTGGCTAAGATGCTAATTAGTGCGGGCGTGCAATTAATATTGGCTGATATGAGTCTATCAGTACAAGCGTATTTCATGCGTATGAGCGAGATCTGTTTAACATGGCAGCCGACAAAGTAAATTTTAACGACTTGTATTTGAACATGCGACCATAATATCGAAGCACTATCAGCCGTTGCGTGTGGTCCACGGAAAAAACGTTCATTTTATATCCAGTCCGTCTTTTTCGAGCTGCTCAAGCGACAGGTACAATTACAAGAGAGTCAAACTCCTACATTTACTCCTAACGGAATTAACCTCTTACCAATGACTAGCCCTATTCGTTAGCCATTCGAATATTAGAGAGTGTATTCAAATACGCGACCTAATAGTATTCGATCTGCGATAGTCGAAACCCAAGTGCCTAACCAGTTAAGCTGTATTTCATCTGCTCGACGTTGGATAAATGCAGGTAAATGTCCATTGCTTCTTGGAGCAACATAATTAATGTCAGACCCATGCTCGTGAGCGGATCTGCCGAACCGATAAATCCACTTATTATTAGATGCAGTAGTGGATAAAAAAAGGGCGTTCAGATCCCTGTGCTAAAAGCACACGGGGCGAGTGTGCTTTGAAACCGAAGGCTACATATATATATATATATATATAAATCTAGGCAGTACAGCTCTATACGTTGCCTCTACGCGAATTTGGATCTGAGCAGACGTGGCCATCATTACGGCCGAGTGTCGGTTGGATCACAGTGATTTTGTGATATCGACTTGTGGGGTGCCCCTCTGTGTTCGTAGAGCTGTGGTAAGTGGCAACCCTGGCGACGATTCGCGAGCAATGTCCGTGTGGTCAACGGTTCAAACATCTGTTGGCATTGATTCGCGGTACCATCCAGAGGGCAGGTAACGAAATCGTTTAGATCCAAGAATGCAGGACAACATCAAATGCCGAAAATCCCGTAGAGACATATGCAATCACACACCGAGATATATACACACACACACAAATACACATACACACATACACACACACATACAAATACACACACATACAGTGAACAACGCAGGCGACCTCTAGCGGTATCGGAACAGACGAACTGAAGTCAAGTGTCGATGATCGTTTGTAGGAAACACTCTATTCGTGTCACGGCCACAAGGGAGCAGGGCGATGGGTCGCGGAAGCACCTCAGGCTCAACAAAAAAACACGAACAACAAACACAGAAACGAAGACATTCAGAACGGCTCGTACATCACTGGACCTTCATGTTGATATATCGACCATTATGGCCGAACACATGGCGAGCAAAGTGAACTACGACCGGCTCTGAAGTAATCCTGAAATTTTTTACCATCAAACCCGTAATTAGGAAAGCAAAAGCAGACTGGGGCGTGCAACATGGCAGGACAGTAAATTGGGCGGAAAGCTTGAACCGTGCTAATTAGTTCGAATTTAGAATTTGTCACTTTCATTGTCCCCGGTGAATTCGGACAAGCCGGAAGTGCATGTTTATATACTACGAAGAACGTTCTATCGCGAGATTGTTTTAGTGCACTAATGTAACAGGCAGGGCATCCCTAGTCGGACTACTGTTAAAGCTGTAGCCACGTCACCGCCACCATGCGCCGTTCGTTGCCGTCCTAGGACCTGTACAGCATCTTGTACATCATAACCACAGTCGTCGACCTTTTGGAAACTATGTCCAGGGTTTTCATCAGCTCTTCGTTTCGACATGCCTAGCCTACCCATAACTCAGCGTCAAATCTTTTCCTGAATACTCGTCACTATTCGTGTAGCAATGACGAATAATGGGGAGCATTGAGGCACAATTACGTTTAGCGTCACCACCTTCTTCACGGTCGCGCGCTGCCGTTGCTGCTCGGTTTCATTTTCGTTGATTCGTTATTACCTCTTCTTTTCGTTTAGTCGTTGCGTGACATCACCGATTCAATCGTTGTAGAAAGCGGCAGGCTCCAACGATGCAGCCGACGTCCGTGTAGAAGCAGAAGATCTGACCGGCAGATCGAATGCAATGCTGTTTCTGTCGCTAAGTTGCCATGATGACAAAAAACGACGATGAAAAGCGGCGGGATGAAATAATTTTGGCGCCATTTTTTCGGTACAATTTTCTGACACCGACGGCGATGACGGTAGAGAAGGCTTTCCACGATAAAGACGAAAGTGTCGCCAATGTTTCGCTTGCGTTATCGATGCTGCTCGAATGTGTCAACCTTGTGTATGCGCAGGGACGAACAGCGTTGCCGTATGAGGAAGGGCTCGAAAAAAATTCGAGGTTATCGAATATGAAGTATACAGAGGTCGCTGCAGCTTGGGCATCGCCTCGCACCGCCCTTTGGTGACGCGCCCTAGCTAGCTGTGATAAAATCATCCCACAATGGAGAACACGCAGACTATTGGAGCTAGTTTGCTGAGTGTGTTTGGTGGTTCGATACGAGTTTGATTTCACACACTTTATGACAGACTTTATGAGGTTTGAATGAACAACCGACTTGATTAGTCTCTGTCTTACGAAATCTTGTTTATTGGTTCGGCTTGAATGGCCGAATTCGTTAGGAGAATATATACATATTATGGGCACTTCTATGAGAAAGCTTTCTAAAACACGTTCAAAATGTGTCTATTCCCTGACGTTCTATTGTGCTTCTCAAAACTAGAGTAGCGGAACTACAATCGGACAAATATAAAAAAATATATATATGTATATATATTACGGCTCTAATTGATGCAGAGTTATAGTAATTATTATTCAGTATAACTAGATGGCAGCCGAGTGAAAGCAGTTATACGTCTGTATTACTCAATTACGTCGTCGCAACTTTGTTTTGCTCCCGCATGTATCGTCTAGCCTTCAACTTGAAACATATCGTCTGATCTGGTCACACATCTGCCACTATGGACACGTTTTCCTTTTAAGAGGGACATATCTAAACGTTCTAACGTTAGCCGTTTCTTTTCGACTAAACGGTAAATGTGGAACTGGAGTCATAATATTCTTTCACAATGCTATGTTCCTCTAAGGTCCCCGAGATCCCAACAACTACGAAGAGCCAATGTAGAACTTGGCAATTATGCAGCTTTTATTTAAGCACCCGACCACCTACTCCAGTTTGCCTGTGGCTCCAAAGCTTTATTGTATTTTCGTTTCTCGCATTTAACCAAGGCTTTTGTTTCCTTTATCTAACTCATTTGTGGACCGTGAGGCTTGCAGCACTTTATATATAAAGTTTATATATATATATATATATATATATAT
>MNPL01005610.1:10073-24519 GCA_002081605.1 Tropilaelaps mercedesae
TTGGCTTGCGTGGTACTGTTTTAAAGCTTTGTATGGCTTGCGCGGTACTGTTTTCGGGCTTTTTCTGGCTTGCGCGGTGCTGTTTTCAAGCTTTGTATGGCTTACGCAGTACTGTTTTTGGGCTTCATACTGTTTGCACGTACTGTTTTTGGGCTTTGTATGGCTTGCATGGTACTACTTTCGAGCTTTATACTATTTGCATGTACTGTTTTCGGGAACTGTTTCCGGAAGAATCTTATGTGAGAACGAATGGCAATAGCAAATGAGCTATCGACAGGCACCTTCAAATTGCAGGAAACTAACTGTACGTGGTACTTTTCAGGCGCGATTGATGAAGGCGCTGTTCTTCGAACGTGCTAAAGTGCCCGCAACTCAGACGGACCCCATATCTATTTGCTACAAGAAAGCCCTGGTCGTGGCTCTGGCCGACACGATATGGGTGGCGGCTAGAATCACTGACAAAAAACATCCGAAACCAATTTTCGTGTCGAAGACTCACTTGTTCCCGTCTGGCTATAAGATGACTAGAGCGAACGACCTTAGGCATTTGATTACGACGATTGACGAAGCCTTTCAGGACATAGGCCAATACGATGTCATGTCGCTGCTGTACTCGGTAAGCAGAGAGTCGGTCGGTATGGATTGTTATCGTTGTGTGTCTCCATCTCCAATAGTTATTCGACCGCCTGATTCGCCTTTGATAGCTGTGTTCTCAGCTTGTAGCTCAACGCGGAGATTGTTTGTCACCGACTGATTCGCCATAGCCTAGCTCTGTGCGGTGGGATTACGTTGGCTTAATGCGATGTTGCATGACCGTTAGGTTAATGCACCTGTAGAGTGCTAATAGTCCACTGTGAAACACGTACGGGGTGCTATGATACCCCAGCAGGTAAGTTCTAACTAGCTGGTTAATTCGACGAATGTAATTAACGTCTTCAGCTGGGTTGGGGCGTCCCATCGGCCTTTGAGCCACAACAGCTTTTTCCGTTAGCTAGCTATACACGATTGGCTTCGGCCATGTAAGCATGCTCCTATTTTTGAAAATTAGGCACCGAAAAATAACAATAATAGTAATAATAGTAATTCTGATGAGCTGCTCACTTCTGTAGAGTCCAGTATAATTATGGTTAATGGCTCAGTTTAAGCTGAGCCGTGAACTGATCAATTCGAAACGAAAGTCCTGTACAGTCATTTCACTTCAGGAGTTTAATTAGTCTACTTCAGTAGTACAGAGGTACTCACCAATACTGTGTCTGACTGATATACTGATCCGGCGAGAATGGGTCACTGCTTCTTCATCTCTGCTCAGCCAACACACAGGTACACCCCCTGAGTGCGAGACTTCGCGTCAATATAATGCTTTCAAAAAAACTACTAATATCGAGCGAAATCGCTGATGAGGCGGCGTCTAAATTGAACTGTGCTTTACGTGACTATAACCGTGCATTGCAACAGGTGTTGGCGACGAAAGGGCCGGGCATGCGAATGCCACATGAGTCCATGATCAATTTCGATACAAACGATGCCGGACAGCCACTGGTCAATCTACTCATCTGTGGACGGGACGCCTTATGCGCGACCGATGGCAATGTTGATCCATACATTGAAGGTACATACACCTGTCACCTATACGAAGCTAGGGCCCTCGAGCTTAGGCGCATACGATGCTGCTGAGTGCTTGTAGCAACTAGAACCTGCCGCAAGCTCGTGATTCGTTGAACAAATACTTCTTCAGTGGCATCTTTGGTAGTGGCACCAACAAGAAGACCGACAGGCAGCACACGCCGTCGTGTGGCGCACGACATTCTGGAGCAGAGGGTGCAGGACGAGTTCATCACGGGCCCTACCTTTCCCGTGACCCGGATGTCGGGCGTGCACGACGGCGGAAGGACATATTCACGGACCCGGCGGTGGACGCGGCTGCATTGGCTGGCGCAAAATGATCTGCTTCTTCCGAACGACGAACTTGTTCCGAAGAGAGAGCAGGAATCGTATTTCGGTCTAACAATCTTCGGAGATGCGGCGGTCAGCACAGTACCCCGAGTAACCTCGCCGAACGTTTTACGGTGTACACACCTTTTTGAGTGGCCTAAAACTATTCGCTAAGAAATAGCGTTTGTCGTCGTTAATGATTATTCTGAAATTATTATTATTCTGAAAATTGTTAATTTTTGTTATTGTAGTCATTATTATTCTCGTTATAGTTGTTATTATAAATACTGTTTTGTTACTCAGATCAATGCCACTTGTTCTTGCAAGGGTTTGAACGAAAACTGTATTTAGTAGTCTCTCAATATAGAACAAAGCCTACACAGCGTTCTGTTGCCTCCGTTCGCTGTACTTCGCAGCGATTGTGTGTACGCGATCAGACGCCGCAGAGGCAGATGTCCTGCCGTAGTCGATCTATGCGTTGACGTTGTATCGTTATACGTAACGATTTCTAACCGGGTTTTATCCGTGACGCCGAAGGTATTCCGGAGCGGTGTGACATAGGATTTCTTCCCGAGGAACAGTCAGCGAAAAACATGAACTTGGGCCTGTTCCTCAAAGACCCATACTTTCCTGCTTGGGTGCTGAACAAGTATGAGCACTACTCCGTGCTCTATTGCATGGATCGTGCCCTCCTCCATGTGGATGGCACCTACCAGGTCTACTGGATGCACGGCGGAATTGTAGGACAATGTGACAAAATTCTGGTACGTAACGCTGTCATCGCCATCACAGCAGCACGGCTACCGTGTGAAAAACCATTGACTGGCATTTTTTTGTTAAGTTGAAAAGAAACGGCGACCGGGTGATGTAGATGGGAGTGAGACAACTGCGCGTCTCGTCAGATTTAGGCAAATGAAAGCGGGTCGAACTCGAGCTCGAATGGCTGTGCCGGTGTTAATGAGAGTCCGGACCGTCGGGTGAAGCGCGGCATGGGTTCTAGTGGCATAGACGTGCGTTTGGAGTGAAACCCGCATTGTCCTGGGAAATAGCCAGGGAAATTGCCATGACAGCAGGGCGCGCATAGTGAATCAAATCTAGGCGCTCTCCGTTTGTCGGGGTCAGAGGTGCCGGTTGCAGCTGCTTGCCACTCTGAAATCGATTCCGATACCAGCACTCAGTGGGACGAGAGCCCGTCCACCTGCTCAGACCGACCGTTCAGCGGGATGCTGGACGTAGGCTAATCTAAGCGTAGTGAAACATCCGCCCTATGTTGTCGTCAATTCTAACCAATCCGAGTCCATTCAAGCTTGAGACGAGCAAAATCACTGGCACGGAGGACGTGGAGACATCGGCCATACGCTCCTGCTTGGAGACCCGGTGGGACCGATGCCGAATCCTCGCGATTGAATCGATGGTGCCTGACTAGTAACGCGTCAAGGACGGATGCTCTGCTATGAGGTCGTCGTCGGCGAAATTTGGAACACTTTCGAAAATGAAATTGGAACCCAGTGCGGCATCTTCTCTTGCTGAACGCCGATAAGGCGCTCGTCGAGGTTGAGTGAGGTCCGGTAGAAAAACCGCATGCGAAAACAATGTCAACGTATGTACCCACTGGCGGGCTTTCAGTATCGACCCGGCTAACGGCGCGTAGCATAGGACGGTTCTAATATAAATTCCTGCCTTCAAGTTAGCCTGAAGTCGTTCGTAGAGAAGGGAGGTTCACTGGGGACCCGACTTACGGGTGGGAAGTATGACGGTAGCGAAACGGTAACTATCTGAACATTGGTGCTCTTTGGAAGATCCCGCAGAGAAGGGAAAGGAAGATATAAGCACCACCGATTCTGTGGCCTGTTTCTAGGGAAGAAGGTAAGTCTAACGAAGTCGCAGAAAGCATTTGAGGGGCGATATGAGGGCATATTACATTCCAAACGTCGTATAAAATATTTCGTCGAACGTTGACGAAAAGCACTTGTGCATCAGATGGTTAACTTAGACTTACAAATTCGTGTAATTGGCTGTCATTTGAGATGGAGCTAGTCGCTGTTCGTGTGGACCTCTATATAATACTATTAATTGTGAAAGCATTTTGAATTCGGCCCTAACAGGTACAGAAACTCACTGAGAATTGAATAAGCGTTATCAACAAAATGCAACTCCTCAACTGTTGAAGGTGGCTCGTAAATTTGACCTATCCGGAAAATATAACACCCACCGATTCTCCAAGTCATTAATACCGTGACCCCGAATTGGTACTCAGGCATTACGACTAGCGCATGATTTCCAGCAGCCTATAGTCCGCGTTATGATAATCTATGCAAGTCACAGCAATCCGAATAATTCGCAGGTAAACGCCCGTATCATGATTTCTCGCGGAATCCCCATATGCGAGTTATGCGGTTATGCAGCGGAGGTCACCGTGTGATTCGTTCGCGTCACGTGTGTCGGCGGCTGAGTTCCGTCGACATCCGTCTCTCACATTCTAGACTAGATGAAAGCAGATGGATCATGCATCGAATACGGCTCGCCTTTTAACGCCTTCGGCGGGCGCTATAAAGTCGCATACGACAGCGCAGTCCCCCACGTCCTCAGCAGCACTCTCGCGTCGTGCGGGACAACTAAGTGGGAACGGACAGTTCTCATAGCGGTTTGGGAGTCCCTACGTCGTCATGTCACTCTATGGCTGTATAAACACCGGCATGTTTTTTCAGGTTCTGGACTGACTCGTGCCGAAGTGCTACCTACGTATGTCCCCGTTTGTATCACTCTGGCGCCGGCAAGACGGGATGAATCGGCGCAATTTCGGTGCGACAGCCAGCGAGCATCAGCGTACGACCCAGCCAGTGGCATTCAGTGACATGGGATTACGTGCGGGGAATGGGTCATTGTTTTGATAAGGACGCCACACGCCCCCGTCCTGAAGGACGGGACTGGCACAGGCGTAACGTAGGGCCCGAACGACGGCCATAGTCTGCCGAGTACTACCCAGAGCGCCTCCTGAAGAGAGCTCCGAACAATGATACGTGATTAGCGCATTCGTTAGACGCCGAGGCCTTACAGCTTTTTTGCATATCGTCGAAACCGGGCTAAAGTTCCGACGACGTGGACCGCTTGCGAGAGTAGGGACGTAGACTGGATTAAGGGCAACCGTCAGGCGCAACGCTGGCGACTTCAACGCTAAGTAACTTGATTGACATGGAAGTCGTCAGTACGACAATTCAGCGGGTGACGGGGGCACGCGCTTAACGCAAATGACCGGATGGCGTATCCAGGTAGTTTTGGTTCGCGGCTTGCATGAACGTTTTCTCGTCTCAATCAGAAAAACGATTCCGTTGCGACTGTCACGTGCGCATTCCATCGCCGGAGTGCGCCTGTCGGTAGGCGCTTGCTGAAGCAATAGCTCCATTGTCTTTTGTGGACGTTCGGACATGATTCTCAAATGTTCCTTAGATGTTCCAGATAATGCCTGGTATTCAACTTTTCTTGGCCAACGTGCAGCTCTGTCGTCCGCCTTCCTACACTCTCACACTACCAAGGAGTTCGGATGTGACCCCCTAAACCGTTTTCAGTTGTTTGCATGTGGCAGCGGCAAGGAGTGCCCCTAGGGGTAGGCCGGCATTCTCCGGATTTGAACGCGTCCCTGGCCAACGTATGCAAATTGGGTGCTACAGCAGCTTTCTACTGACGGACAGAACTCCGCCGGTTGATCTACAGTAGCGGCAGATTTCGCTTTTCTTCGGTTCTTATATTGATTAGCCAATGCAGCGCCATCGTTGCACATGGTCTGCTGGCGTTTAGCAGGGCCGACAGGCTCCGGGGCATTCAAATTTAGGTTGACTCAGGCCACTCGTTCGAAGTCTGACGTGGAGTCGGCCAGAAGTTACTATTGGGACTACCAGACTATTGGATAGGCGGAGTGCGTAGGCCGCTTGGCCTATTAATCCTAACGGGCTGGCATTGGTTAGAACTCTAACTGAAGTATAATCGTTTTTGTGTGCGAATATTCGCTAACGTCAGCATAAGGCACAGTTATGTTCAAGTAACAGAAGCACTTTTATTTCATACCAGTACAATATTCAAATTGGCCGCCGCTACGTCACGGGCAACGAGCCCACTTCCTAGGACGGCACTGGGAAACTGAGGGCTAACGATCTTCCCGGCGGTTATGTTATAGATATGAAGTCGTTGGAGGCGTCAACATGCCGAATTTTCTCACTGTAGACGATTGCGCGTGTCATGAGAACGATAACTATAAATAGCTCGAGAGGCCGGCGGACATAGCAGATGGTGGCCAAGGTGTCCCGTGTAGATACGCGGAAAAGGGCGTTTCGGACTGCATCGAAGACCATACGTCGCTACGATATCCGTCTTTTACCCGTCAATCGGCACAAAAGCCGCCTGCCATTGGAGACACTCCTCTGAAACTTCCTGGAACGCCGGATCAGTTGGATCAGGGATGTGGGGGTGGGAACGGGGTCAGGATTCGTCCGAATGACGAGAACATTTTCGCTCTTTTCAGAGACGCACAAGCTTACGGGTCGGTTCGGTAAATCGTCTTCGGCGAGAGTCGCGAGAAAACCGGCGTAGAGTCGCCGCCGTCTCCGAGAGCCGACGCGCGAGCTCCTCGGCTCCGAAAAAAGCCTTCATGGGCGGGGGCCCAGTTTTTTCCTGACACGCACTCAACGTCGGCCCTCGTCAGTTTGCAGGACACGTGCGTATAACTTTTAGCCGAGCGGCATTTTCTCCTGCGGGCAAATCGGTCCGGCGTTCGTCGCCGCGTTTCACCCGGCCGGAGTCCAGTCCACGCTAAGAGGCGACAGGGGCCACTTGGAGCCTCTCCCTCCTCGCTCCATCCTCTATCTCACTTTGCTTGTGTTTTTGCCCTCGTACGTCATCGCCGCAGAATTGTAGGAAATAAGCGGAAAAGGCAGAGAGTCGAAGTAGACATAGAACGAAAGCCGATCTTCGCCTAGGCGTGGTTTCGTCTGGAAGAGGAGGCAGCTAAGTCTCGCCTTAGCAGATGCCAACGGGAAATCAGTCGGCGGGGCTAACACGGCGTATGCTAATGTGTTACCGAAGGAACGCATTGTTGTGAGCCGCCGACAAAATCTGGAGGAAGGCGGAGAGCGGAAAAAAACTTGCTAAAGTATGGCCTCTTGAAGGGGATGAGGATATTCAGATATAGCGTGATAAATTTTTTTGTGTTGGATAGTGCGAGGTGTACAGGAGCGAAATTCTTTTGCATCGCATCCGAGCGAGTACCATGTCGAAATATTCGTCGATTAGCCACAAGTCCGACGGGGTTGGCCAAGGTGGCCGCAAAAGATCGGCTTTTAAACTGGACAATTACGTGTTATTTCAAAGTCACCGGAGAAAACCAAAAACCAGTATACGAGTTCTGTCAACTTCTTCGATTATCCGTTTCAGCTGAAAATCGCGATCTGCGTTGGTGGTGGCGTCACCGCACCAAGCGTCGCAACAAACGAGTCAAAACACAACAGACCAGATCAACCGAGAACACAGCCGCCCATTGACAGGGCCACCGACAATGTAGACGACAAATAGATGTCCTCAATGAAATGTTATGCCTGACATATATTCACCCAAACATGGGAATATGGTAGACAGCAACCAACCGACCAGTATCCAGCTCTGGCCACGTCCGGAGGACGGGCCAGGTCAGGTCACCTTGACGCGGATTTCAGAGCCGACTTCTGTTGCACTTTTTTCAGTGCCATCAAGGAGCTTTGAAGGACAAGATGGTATTTCTTGCTCGCGGCTTTCAACGAGCGGAGTTCTGTGGCTACGGGGGGGTTTCCGCGCACTTCATGATTAAAATAGCTCCTCAGCGTAGCCGCTCTCGACACGGAGACGATCGCCTCGCCTAGCGTACGCTGTTCTCAGCTCCTCCTCGTCGAAGGGCCGTTCTGGTTCTTTGTAACGTGACGCTGTCGTGAGGACTGCGGTGAATTTACTTCACTTGAAAGCAGCGATAGTTTCTATACTCGCTATTTGTTGTTCAGCTAAAGATGACCCAGTAGGTTTACGATCGGACGCGGTTTCGGTATGGGGCCTAGCACTAATTGCGCCGATCCGCTCGTATCGTGCGCTTGATCGAGCTGGACAGGAGATGGCGTTTCTATTTTCGCTGGTAGCAACTGTGTTATTTGACTAAATGCTCTTTAGAAATCGGCAGTTTGTCGTGCTGTTGATACACGAAATGTACATACACGCTGCACGATATTTTCTACTAATAATCGTTCCTCGAACTCGGACCTGAGTGCATGCGGAGAGATCTACCGCATGTTCTCGTGTTGTTTACAGTATACTGTCTTTGCGTCTTTTTTCCTGAGGGATAATCCACAAATAACAAGAAGTGATTTACTGAAAATCGTAGTTTGGTTTTTTTTCTCTCAATACGCATATTTATTAAATTCCATTGAATACACATGGCATATGTCGATGCTTGCAATACACCCCGGGGCCTGTACAAACACTGTTGGAATTGGATTGAGGCAAAGTTCGGTTGACGCGCTTCGGTTGACGTTTAGGAAATTTCGCTCGTGTTCGATGGCCGTTGGATACGCGCTTCTCGAATTGACAAGCGCCTCTGTTTATGTGGTCTAGCAGCGAGGTGCAGCATTTCCTTGTAGAACAATCGAGGAGGGGCATTTCCTTAGATAAGCTTCATAGTCCTTTCATTCGAATTTTACGGGGAGGCGCTGCAGCGGTTTGGGACGGACGTAATGAGCTTACCCATGAAAAGCAGAAGGATCCCTATACGCTAGCAGAATTTTCAGCGAGCATTCTCTGGTGTGTCACACTAGGCATTAGTATGGGGTGAAGAAGAGTCCACAGAGCACCTAGGCACCTCGTTAGCGAACTGGCTTGTAAGAAATAGCGATTTACTGAGGTACGATGTCAAATGTCTTCCACTTAGGTGTCAGATCATGATGGGACCGTTACCCCATTAACGACGCTTGTTCTCTGGTACGTAATGGTCTCGACGAAATGTCTACAAATATATGTATATATGTATAAGACATCATAGCGTTAAGAGCCATTTTCGATCACAAAAGTGCTTTTTGTTAGATGATAGAAGATCTGTAAGGTTGCACGAGCTCGAGATTCGACTAGGGGCCGTCTGAATAAAGTTAGAGCGTTGCAGGAAATCCTTGCAGGAGGGCTATCCAAAAATTCGTACAGGTCGCGCACAACTTCCCACACAGAGTTCCATTGTCGACTGAATGAGTGAGGTCAGTTTTCTTCACTCCTTTGTCCTGTCCTAGTACGCGCTTTTCTTTCAGACCCAGACATCGACAGTTGAGGGTCTGATTGCATTGCGCGTCTCTGCGGTAAGACAATAAACGTGAAAAATCGGGAGTATTCGTAGTGACAGTCACTCGTCAGGCAGACAGAAAGTCAGACAGAAGGTCGTGTTCACCCTATGTATGCATAGTACGCTTCCAATCACGAAGTAACCGTGTATCCAGCCGTTTCGGTCAATTTACTAAGTCACTGATGTTAGAGCACCGAACGGCTACGCTCGACCAGCCGGTACAGTCCATGTACGAACTACAGACGTACAGAGAAACAACAACAAAGTTGCGACAGTCGCCGGCAGACGGAATAGACAGAACACGGTTGACACCATCAAAATAACAATCGGTTTACTTTCACAGACGAAAGTAAAGAAACCATATACCCAAACGCCGATTACGTCTCTCTCTCCATCTCTCTCTCTTATCCTCACCCTCCTGAGGTCTTTCCCATTATAGCCATTTCCACAAGGTCATATATATATATATATATATATAGTACAATCGATAATAGCTCGCCCACTAACGTCGTCAAAAGTTCGCTTTTATGATTTTACGACGCTCGTCCGTGTGTAGACGACAAACAGTCGCGTGGCTGGCTCACGCTCGACACGAGAATCCCTTCGTTGGCCGCGCTCCCTGAAGGAAAGCGTCCATTGTGTCTGTCCCGCCGGCCTTTTCCCGCAGCCGTCAAACGGAAGCGTGGTCGGGTATTGCCTAGCGATGCAGCGCTGGCGGGTTCAGACCGTTGGGAAAACATCTATTCCCTCACGAGTTCGGCAGCCAGCGCCCGAATAACTAGTAGCAGTGAAGGAGGGAGCTGCCCGAACGGCAGATACAACCAACTCGATAGGTTTGAGAGAGATAGGGTACGCGGGGAGGACGTAAAAACAGGAGAAAAAATCGAGCATCCCCGGCCGTATACTCCGTTGCCCCGGCTCGCTACGCTTCGGACTTGGGCAGACGTCTCCGTCGTCGTCAGAATTCGCCAACGATGGCAGGCGAGGTGCTGTGGTAGACAGGCGGTGCGTTGCGAGCCGGAGCTTCAGGTCGGTCGGGGCTAGCCTGACGTAGATATTACATTTCCTCTTCATAGAATGAGATTTTAGCCCAGCGATGAGCAACTGCTGAGTGGTTGCACCGAAGCTCAGCGGCTTGGAATCTTCGTATTGGTCGTTGTTCTTTCGTAGGAGATTTGGCGGCTGCTACTAAATGGTGCGGGGCGGAAGGGGAGGAGCGGGGTAGAGAAATTAAATATTCGCCGAAGAAAAGGAGCTTCGATGCTCGCTTGGAACGAAGGACGTCGTACAGGAGTCGTGGAAGGTGCGGCGTTGCCTGGTGAAGCCGGGGGTGGGGGTATCAGTTGGGGTCGACGTCTATAGGTGTTTGCTTGTTTGCCGTAACTGCATCGACCGGCAAATCAGGCGATCGACACGACAGACAGGACAACGTTGCTGCTAGCCTTTTTTTATGGGTACATGCAATTGTTTTCTGCTTCGCAGATTATTGGAGAGAGCTGCAAGCAGACCGAGTATTCGTCCAACGCCGAACCTGTTTGCAGACGATCTATAACAGACAGTTGCAATTTTTCCGCTTTGAGGTAGCAGCTTTTAGTCCGTTTTATTGATTAGATTGTCACCAAACAAAGGGCCTGCAGAAAAGACTTACAAACAACTTGAAACAAAAAATTACGACTAATCAGGGATGTCGGAAGTCGATGGTAATTCACCGTAAAAAGAAAATCTATATCTATTTGAAAAAAATATACAAAATTCGTACACACACATCAGCCATGTACAAATATCCTTCCGTAGGCATAGCACGAAGCCCTGATTTTGCTTCAATAGATTTCAATAAATTTCGCAATAATGCGATGCTCTCCTCCAACTTATGTCAGCATCTCAGCCGAGGCGCAATCGCAGAAGCAGTTAACAAGGAAGTTTGATCATAGTTGCCAATCGTGTCCAACAACTGATTCATCACACAAAAAATGTTCATAGATCAAGAATTGTACTTATCCCCATGTACCTTCAAAAATCCCCGTACACTCATGTTCAAGGGAAATTCGGAAAAATTCATGAAAAACTCCAATTTACGGGTGCCTTCGACCTTGGCGTGGATATTCTGCCTATCATTGTTATTCGTTTGTTGTTTTTAGCCAATGATTAACTCCTTACCACTGCCGCCTCCGTCATATGGCCGCTTGAATGTGTTACACGTACGGCGTATGGGTCGAATGTGCAACATTGCGGCAAGAATATGTCTGCTAACACTGCGATAATTAGCTACTAATTAGAACAAGCCTGACAGGGCAGGCACTGCAGACGACGTGTTCCTTGCCAGCATAACGTACTTACAAATATGGCGGCCTTCTCCCGCCTTGCCATAGCAGCTCCTTCTTGCCATCCCCGCGGCGGTTCCTGTTCAGCCGTGTATAGCCCTTACGTCTATGAGGTCGACGGTTAATAACGGGAAAATTACAGGACGTCCATAGGATGCTGCGCTAATCGGTGCACAGTTGGCCGGCTGGCTTCGTATGGCGATGAGACGATGTTTTGCCCCTCGGCGGATGTCCACGCCACGCCGGTGTATGTCTGAGTAGAATCTGCTCAATCGGCAGTTTCAGCGGGAAGGTGTCGTTGCTGGAGGCGAAGTTGCCTCTAAAGTCGTTGTCCGAACCACAGAGACGCGGAAGTCATCTCGACTTGGCGCATGCGCGCAGAAGACAGAAACAACGAAGCTAAAAGGTCTCTGCCGTGCGTCCGTAGGAAATTTAGCCACACAAAATCCGTCGATGGCAACAGCGCGTCTTCTGCATGGTTGTACGGTTTTACCGTGACCGCGCGTTGATATCTCGGCGAAGGGCCGAAAATTCGAAAAACCTGTTGATCGTCAAACGAAACGCCACTTCTGAGAGACGATCAAGTGCAGAAGAAGTAGAGATCAACTGTAGGTTCTCAACGTGATTCGAATACCGATCGTGAACTGCGCCAAACAGAAGGAAGTGCCTATGATTTTTGCGAAGTGGCCCCTCTAGTATCTAGTGAATCGACATTTTTAAATTTTATCAAAGTTTAAAATGTATCACAACGATCATTATCATTACTCTATATTGACGCCGTTCCTTTAAAAAAAGTCGTATGTGTCAATGAGATTTAGCGAAGCTATGAGCAGTCATTTCCTCAGGGTGATGTAATCGCGTGTAGGCAGGCGATCGCCGCAGACGTTAACTTGAGGTAACTTGAGGTTCTTCTGGTGGAGCGCGCATTTATTCGAAAACGAACATTCCCCTTCGATTGGCCAACTATTATTATGGGTGAAGTTAACTCTAAATTTGCAGTGAGAATTGATAGAGTGCGTATTCAGCTGCTTCCATCGTTGCAACTACTCAACGACTCAGAAGGTTCTCTAGGCCCTACGTTGGCAGAAGCTTAGGCGGCAACTCAATCGAGATTGGCGCCTACGTTGGACACGGAAAAAAAGAGTCGAAAACGGCACACGTCTGTGAGACCGGTGATGTTTGGACTTTGCAGTTCGTCCGTTTTCGCCCCTACGAGGCGTAGTCGGCCGGCATCAGTAATTGCTTGAACTGAGCACCCAGTCAGAGGGGAGCGTCGTCGTGCAAGCGGCTCCAGATTGAGGGACGTCCTCGGCCTTCTGCACTCGCCTTGGGTTTCACTCTCTACCGGGCGTATTACATAGGAACGCAGTGACGCCAGCGGTTAACGTCACCCGTTCGTTGAGTCCCTAACCTTCCAGCCAGGGGCGCCGACGGGGACCGCTTCGTCTGGGTGCCGCGTCGTCTGGGGGCCTACACACGTGTGCCCCAGGGAGTCATTAGTTAATGTGCCACAGGCTGCGGCGGCCCATCAGCCTGGAGAAGTTGACGGAGCCTAGAGGTTCGTCGGGAACCCCAAACTTGTTCTTTTTTTCGCCTCATCTTCTGCTGTTTGTGACGATCTCACCCGAGCGAATGGGACGTCGGGTAAGTAACCGCCTGCTAAACTGGCAATTGCCGATCAGTCAGTCGTCGTCGTCGTCGTCGTCGTTAGAATCGTATTGGCGGTGCATGGCTGCACGCGTGACGCCGTCTACTGGGTTGGGTCGGATGCTCAGCGTTATGTGGAACCGAGAACGGAGAAGATTTCCGAAACGTTGGGTTTTTGGGCGGGGGCGGTGGATGGGCTGGACTCACCCGAGTAGGTAGTTTCGCGAGAGGAGAAATCGCGTACACGGAGTTAACTGGTCTAACAGCTGTAACGCAGACATATCCAAGTCTTAATAATAATAGTTGCATTATCACTGAGAACCCGTTGGCATAGCGAGTTCGCGTTGTCGGAGTCTGTTACATCGTCAACTTGAGAAATAGGTTAGAGGGAAACGTATGGCCGGCGTTTTCGCATGGTCGACAATGAAAATCGCTCAACCTTCCACACGGAAACTTTAGTCCTATTACGGAATGGACACGCATATGATGGGTCCTAGAGACGAGCGGCCGACGACTCCGAAAGAAGTGTAACGACCCGTGCGTTTTGAAGAGTTTGCAGCCGAAACTTGCAGATTTGCCGTCAGAAAAAAGATAGTTAAAATATTCAAGTGATTAACGTCTAAGTTAAAGCGAAAGGATAGAGTGAAAGGAGATGAAGTTGCCTGTAGTGGAACGGAATATCGGCCTACGTGTATATAAAATACAAACATGTTCAGTACGATTCATTTGTGGCTTTTTGTACCATTGGATATTTCAGAACGAATTGCGTTGGATTTGTATCAGGACGAATAGCGTTTAGTTGGGAGTATTTTGCTGCCCGTTTCTGCGCCATTGCAACCTATTCCCTTTCCCTATTTCCAGAGGAGTCCACGACGACTATTAAATTGATCGATGCCCTCCCTCGTTAGGAGTTCACTGACATGGATGAAGAGCAATCCACGACACTGAACGCCCTTGTTGTCCACCGGGTTTTCAATGACCATTTTATTTATCTGTGAGAGGGTCTATATCAATAAAGGAACTGCGCTTTGCCTGACATATTTCTCCGTTGACCCACTGGGATCCCTGCTTGACTATTCGCATCGGCATTAGAACGCTGCGTCTGCACACGCATCACGAAGTTTTTTCGTAGGTGAATCTTTCATTGACAAGCGATGAAGCCCCAATTTAGCTCGGATAAATCCCTGAGTTTGAGCCTATAGTCAAAGGA
>MNPL01005611.1:1535-11786 GCA_002081605.1 Tropilaelaps mercedesae
TTCAAAAATGTCCCGCCATTACGTGGACCCGTGTACTTGCACTGTTTCTCGATATATCCTCGATGAGCGTGGCCATAGATCCAAATTGGGTTTGTTTTGTCGAGAGTGCCAAGAAAAATATACGATAAAATTCGACCCTTGAATTATTTGATAAAACTTTAGCCGCGTGCGGACCAGTTACCCGAGAAGGAGACCCAATCCAATCGGAAGCCACCCACTCAATATCGACAAACACCACTTGAAATAGTGTCGCATGAATCATTGCCTTTTAGAATACACCTCCCCTTCTTATGTCGTACAAGCCTAAAGGGACTGATAACAACAAAGCCGAATATGAACGATTCTCAATATACCGCTGACGGGTAAATAGAACGGAGCGAAAAGTATAATGGTAACAAAATTAACCTTAAGTGATCACTCTAACGAGACACACGGGTAAAATGTAGTGAACATTTAATTTGGAACGTCAAACAGAGCAGGCCTCAATCTGCCGTTAGTCCAGAGAACACCCGCGTAAACGGGTGGCGCCGGTTGGCGTCGTTCATTATCAGCGCTACTCAAGATCCGAATGAAAACTTATTGAATTAACAGTTTTCCTGGAAGTCATTCCAGATTGTAAAGGACCCCCCTGTCTAATGTTTCATCCCGAAGTTCAAGTGCGACGCTTTTTATTGTTAGCGATTATGAATAATGCGATTCACTGTAACATTTACGTGGCATTATCAATTCGACCAACGTAGAAATTCGTCGGAGTCGCTCGTTAAGCTACTAAATTTTAAGGGAAACACATTGTCGACACCATACGAGGATTGTGTGTTGTTGTCTCAACTGTGATGTTGTAGTTGTTATGCGGACTAAAACTTGCTAGAATGCAACTTTTCGAGCTAACTCTCAGCTCTTTTCCACCTACAGCAAGTTCAAATGAATACTCGCTACAATAACACCAAGAACGATCGTTGTAGCCTTCATTGTCGATATACAGAGATTAGGTTGGGCCAATGGTTGAACACAGCATAAAGTTCCTTAAAATAGTAATTTCCCGACTTGACTCATACAAAAATGAAAGCTGCCGCAAAGGAAATGCATGATAAATCCGACATAGAAGATCCTTGTTATTACCATCGAATGTTGGAGAATATTTACCCAAATGCGCATTATGCTTTGTTCGAACAGACAGTATTAAGCAAAAGCGAGTGAATGAAAATTGAGTGAAGCATAAACAATTGCAAGGAACATTGTTGTCTATGTCACCGTTGGTTATTACTTCCCAACATCTATCGCTAGATCACGGCATCCACATAGGACACCCGACCCGCCTGTGAAGCGTTGTTTGCAATCACAGAAAGGCACCAGAAAACCAAACCACAACAGTTATTTCCTTTCTAGCTGTCTATTGCTGATTGCTTGAAGGTTCTTCTAGCGGGAGATAATGCGCGTGGCTGTGAGCGTGCGCCATTGTTCAGGTGGACGAGTGTTTTTCAACTATAGTGATTCCGCTATACATGAGTACGTGTTGAGCTACTAATAGCCATTGTCGAAACATACGTCTTATGGCAGCAATGGAAAGACGATTTCCGAAAAAATGACATCTCTTCTAACGAAGTGTAAAATTTCTAGAATGGTTACTCTAGGGTGGTAGTACCGTAGCATAGTTCATAGTCAAGACGGTAGCACGAACGACTCAAAAATCGTCAAATTGCTCAAAAATGAAATCCGGTTAACTGACGGCCCCCACCCGATGGCCACCCGATGCCCCCACCCGATTACTACCGGTTAGGCGAAAGTTCCGTGAGAGTGGCCGTACAGTGCAAACTGTATTTCCAGCTAAAATTCGCCTGGCCATATGATCGCTGGTCGACACAGTACAAGGGAAGACTGTTCAGCCTGGCGTTATATTTACGGACAGGTTCCGCTGTTTATTTACGTACCTTTCGGCTTTGGTAATTCCTGGTAAAGCGCACAAGTCATTCAGCGACATGGCTACGTAACGTTGGGGCAGTGCTAGCAAATGCTCCGGTAGTGAGCGCGCTTCTTGAATCCACCTGCCTACATCAATAAAGTCATAGTAGGTACTATAGAGTACGCCATAGATACTCTTCCCAAATGCGGTCAACTCCGGTGTTACTATTTGAAAAAGCACAACAGACGCCATATGGGCGCCACAATATATTGCCAATACAAAAAATCCGATTAATTCAGAATACGCAATCGTTCATAGACAAGAACTCCAGCCTGCCGTATCAAAAGCAGATTGGACAATAGGAAAATGCGGCAACTAGCAAAAGAAATGTGAGTTCATCAATTAGATCTTATTTCTTGAATATTTGCTCGGAAAGGTCGGGGAAGCATCAGTCCGAGAACAAAGCACAATATGCTGTGCTGCATATCCGACCTCTAAAAGTTTGCGATTCTCTTGAAACGCAAAAAAGTTGCGATTTTTCGTTTCAAATAAAAGAAGAAGAAACCACTTACGTGTTAAACACAGCGTCTACCGGTGCGCTGCCACGATTGGTGTAACTGAATTCACCACGCTCGTCAGCTTGTATAAGCGCAATCCGTATCCAATACGAAAGGCGAAATAGACTAATCGCCCATTCGTGAGATTTTGATCGCAGATGCGATCCGGTTGGCCAGATAAAGACTCACGTGTCAACCACCGCTAGCTTTTCTCTCCTTCCTCGTCGTCTCCGTTTCAGCCTTTGCTCAGAAACAACACGCAAATACCACCAGCAGCAGTGTATATCGACGTCCTCGTACAAAGCAGTTTATTGCGAGAAGCAATATGTACATGGCTTCGGAGTAAAATCAGATCCAATAAAGGGCGGGAAAAAAAATGGAGCCGAACAAAGTCATTGTCATCGACTTCATCATCATCCCCAACATCTTTCCTATTGGTGATGTTATTGTTGGCGTTCGTAGTCGCTGTTTGCCATTTTTCGGTAACAGATCATCATCATCATCATCATCAATGTCGTCATCATAGCCATTACGATTATGCCCGTAGACGGCTTTGGATCGGACTCCCTTTGTCCCGACCAACGCAGACAACTGTTGTTGACTGACAACGACCTTTTTGACCAGCTCTGATCGCCGACATCTAGAATGTCTAAATGTTACGACAATGCCATTATAATGCTGCTTTATGCACGTTTATACATTAATATACACGAAACGGTCAGATCAGAAGTGGATGTCGCTGTCGGCGGCACGAAACGGTGCATGTGTCAACAACAATGACGCTGGCTCGAAACTTGAATCAGCGAGATACGGACGAGTCGAATGTCGAGTCGAATCGTCGCAATTGTCGTAAATGCACATCATCCCGTGTGGCTCAGTAATAACTGTAATGGCCATCATCGTCGTGGTGGCAGACATAAACAAGGACTGGTGCAGTCAAGCTGTTTCGTTGCCAGCACGGCTGCATACGTCTCCCTTCCATAGAAACGACATTCTGCCGTACGCCTTCGAGAATGCATCGTTCAACGGCATACCAATAGCAGACCTAGTGCATGTACTGTTACATGTCATTTTGGCGTCTCGTTGGCGGCCGTTGGTCACTCTCAAGTCTCGCCGACGACAGGACAACGGAAACGTCGAGCAGGTATCTTACATGTCATCGTTCAAGTGTTGCAACGGTGATGACATCTGACACGTCGGTTATTGCCGGCTGCCAATTCATGCATTCGAGGCACGTCTGACAACAACACTCGTAGTAGCATAGTCCATATTCGTATGGACTAGACCACCGGACGCAAGGAATAGGTGTAGAACACTTATGCACACGTAACTGCATGCATGAGTACACATAGTTGGCACATAGTTGATAACGCACTTCATAGACAGATTAGCTTCAGAACAGAGCAGAACGAAAAAAAGTAAAGCGAATTATCGGCAGGGGAGCATCCCACCGCGCAGAAGTCAACGACGTCAAACAATTGTGCCCCCGCGCGCGCGTGCGATTACTCCTAACTGGATCAACCAAATTGATATGGTAGTTGTCGGCGTTCATCTTCAGCCGGAGTGTCTGCCTCTCTTGTGCTCAAACTGCTCATGTTCTTCATATGACTTGTGGTTTCAGCTGTTATTACGCAAGCTTGTTATGGTCATAAACGATGATGGCATGCGTGCATAACATCATAAGCTAATCCTTCGCTGGATTGGGGGATAGAAGGGTTGAACGGTTTATCCGATTGTGTCGACAAAAAACTCGTCATGGCCATGCTTCACAAGCACAAATCGGCCACAGCTAGCATCGTAAAATCCGCCCCAGAGTAATTTGTCATCATAGCGCCATTTCGTGGCGTCGTTTACGAAATACGCGAGGGAGGCACGTGTTGCTGGAAGACGGGTATCTGATTGAGCATGAGTGTATGAGGGTGGGTCACGTGTTGCGGGGTGCATTACATCGTCGGAACGCATAATCCGGCTGCACAGAACGAACTACATTGACGTATTGCCTACCCGTTGTCCGGATCATGAGTAGTTAGACCAGTGTGTAAACGTCACATTTGTTTTGAAGCCTGCTTAAAGCTCGTGTATCAGACGTCCATCAATAGATTGATGTCTGCGTATCCACGTATAGCGAAGCGCGCACAGAAATGCCGCTTTGTCTCCTGGCCGGTAACTCAACTAAAGATGCAAATACAAAGTTCTCGCAGAGAGATGTAGACCCGTACGAAATGGATACAAATTATACATGAGATTCGCGATACGGCAAGGGACAAGCATCAGAGTTGTTTTGTGCATTCGATCATGGGCAAAGGCCATCCTAGACTGTATGTGCGTGCGTGTACGTTGGTTCGTGCATTAAATACGCGTAACTATCTGTCGCTGATTACATTCAGTGATTATACTCATTGTTATTGTGTAGAAATGCACAACGTGCGGGCACGGGAATTCGTAATATTGTACGTGAGCAAGCAGCCGACATTGGCAATCCGTTCGTCGCTAGCAAAACGAGTGGAGCCTCAGCTGAGAATGGTCACAGCAGATTAGGACGCCAATGGACGTTGTTGCAGATACTACCATCAACTACACTCCATTGCCATCACTCCTACAACCAGTTTTACCATGACAGCCATAACCACCGACGGAACCAGCGTTAACCATTTCAGTGGCGATATTCCGGGCCGTACGATCCTCTTCCCAAGGACTCACCCGACATTCTTTCTATGTCTACACTAGCATTTGCACGTATGAGCACCACTACACATAGCATTCATCCATGTGCAGGACACCTACGTCAAAAGCACCGTAGCACATTGAGCCGGTTGGCACATGCGACAATGTTGATTTGTTTTTTTCATGCACAGACGTGGGGGGGGAAAGCGACGTTCTTTCTCCAGCTTTCTCTTCTACGTTCGCCTTTTCTCCCATTGTAAAGTTCATTTCACTCTATTCTTGTCGAGCGAAGGAATGTCTTGCGAAGGAGTGCTACCAGTCCGAGATATTTCTAGAATAATTTGGCCAGCTCAAAAACGGTCCGTGACAACGGTTCGCAAAGATGCTTGAAGACGTCCGAAGATGACAATCAGATCATCACCGCCGGTGAAGGTTATGGGCATCGTGTGCACTCACGCGCTAAAACTACTTTGTTCGATTCTAGTCGTTACACCGGCAAGTGGTTTACACTGTAACTGTAGTAGTCGATGTAGAAATTGCGAAATTCGTCCCACGGGGTAGAAGAATAAATAGGAGGGAAAATATTCGAGCTAGCACTTTGAAATTGCCGACTCTTTATCGTCTGTCCGCGATATGTAAGATCTACTATGGGCGTATGCCATAACCAATGCCTTAACTATTTTCAAGCATTCTGCAGCTTTCTTGCTGAATACACAGATCCATTACCAAAACGCATTAGAATCGTGGGTCGTAAAACTGAAGGGACAATCAACGTAGAGCGATAAGGCGAGAAAACTCGTTGAAATCTGGCGGTAACCGGAACCTGATGGCGGCATGATTGGTTAAATGGCCAACGAAAATTAACATTGTCGTGACATTTCGCGCCCACATCTGCAATTAGAATTGTATACACACATTTACAGAGTGTACAAACAACGGCTCGTACTAAAAAATAGTATTACGGACGGCGATGGAAGCTACGCTTTTACTGCCCGTGTAAGTAATACGGAAGCTAATGATAACAGTGATAAAAGACACACGACGCAACGTGCTAACGATTGGGGAGAGGATTGATGGTCGTTTCCTCGATTTCTATCGTGCTATACGCACATCACAAAGCTGTCGGAGGCCGGAAGGCTCGAAATATGAAAACAGGTTACTTATTGGACTACTGTTAGATAAGTAACACAAACGAGTTGCCCTCTCACATGAGTAAAAGTGGCGTATATAAACAAAGTATAGCACAACCAAACGGTTGCTGTACTTCATTTATTATTTCAGTACGAAGTGTCAACTAAAATTTAATTGCCCCCATCGATCTCTCCTCGCTCGGGAGCTACAAACCCTCAATAAGGTATGGTAAAGGCTTTTTTATATATCTGCGTCAATGTTATTATTACTATTATTTGAAGAATCTGAACAGTTATTCTACATAGGGTTTTGGACACTGAGTTGTTTGCAATGACTTCCGTAGTCCCTATTATAGTTACTATC
This sequence comes from Tropilaelaps mercedesae, assembly GCA_002081605.1. NCBI lineage: Eukaryota > Metazoa > Arthropoda > Arachnida > Mesostigmata > Laelapidae > Tropilaelaps > Tropilaelaps mercedesae. The sequence continues at coordinate 8,151 of MNPL01005611.1, forward strand.
AAATGAGCCTTTCTAATATACTATTTTACTTTAACACACTTTTTAACTCAAATAATGAATGCATGGTTCGATTTCTAGCATTCTGTAGGTTTCAAACATGTTAGGTAGTAATACTATCTGCGATAATACGTGCACATATTTTTTCCACGTGCTTGCAATCGAAATGTAATTGTAGTAACTCTAGACTTAGAAACTTGAACATTTTGAGTGTCAGATATGCTCTTCTAACTCGATTAGCATCGGTCATGCTTTACTTACATGTTGGCGATATAGCGACTACCCCTCGCTGGTTACGCTGGTTTGCCGCAAGACAAGATTACAAACTCAGCCCAAGTTGGTGCACGCAGCACATCGACACGACTACAGGCCCATCACACATCAGGGTTACCAACAAGCAGTTACCGAGTTCGATATTTTTGTTGAATCTGAAAGCAACAACAGGATGAAATACCATTTACTTCTACGTTATAACACTTCATATCAATGCGTAAATAGAGCTACTCACAAATAGAGTTAATTTACTTGAATAAATTTCGCCTTCTAGCTGCTGCCGTATGCGAAGTGACTTTAGACGTGCATCGACAGGAAGCGGCGTAGATTGGGCATTGCGCTCAGCTCGCAGATTATTCTGATCGTAAAAGAATTGCATAAACAGAGCGTTGCGACAGTCAGCAAAATACACTTGATTAATTCTGTCATATTTAACTGTATTAGATCCACTCCGGGTGGAGCAGATGCTAAACGATAAACTTAAGAGACCGCTCAGCTATTCAACTATAGCAGTAGTAACATAGCTGTAACAATAGATATTCCATATTCAGCAACTTGTCTTCTTCTTTTTTTTGCTGTTGACCTGCATTGCTATGCAGGTCAACAGCAAATGTGGAGGCGATAAACAGGCTCTACATACGGACATAACAGGAACAGTACACGTTCAAAACGTTTTGTTTTACAATTTTACAGAAACCGAAAATGTCGGTTCGTTTCGCGTTGTGACATATCCCGTTTTGTCAGTTTTTCTCCCAAACACAAACACACACATAAACAGAGTTATCGGTTCGTCGGTGTCCTACTGCGATGGCATTTTCGTCGACGCTGGGTTTGTCAAAAATTTTCAACTTGCGCTGTTTGCTCCCGGGCCCCAACTGGGGGTGCTTTTCTGCACTCTTCGCTTAAATTTCTCCACTGTTGGATTTCATTTTATGTTTGAACAAGAATTCCACTTTTGATTCACTCCTGCAAAACTACCATCATCATCGTCAGTAATGAAAACGCAAACAATCTGTATAACGCAGCCGCTCAACGGGGTTTGGGGTCACCGACTCAGCTGATCTGGACTAAGCTGTTACTTAGGTGAACGTCGGAAGAAATGCATGGGAATTTTCCCCCGTGATTCCTATCTCGTCAACCAAGGCTTTTCCTTGTTTTCCAATGTGAGAAGTCACTCTCGTGAGCTCCGTCGGTCCAAACCACCATCCACGGCCGCTCCGAGAATCACTATCAATCGAACGAAGTAGTTGCAGCTAAAACGCTGTCGACAGCAGAATCAGGCAAAGCTCGCAGACCAGCTGGGCAAATAATCGAACAGCGCTTTCTCCTTTTCGCTCTTCCTACTTCTGTGCCGTTGCCACTAACCGTTTGATGAAGCCACGGGCTTCGGCTTTCTGTGACAACGGTACGCCGTCGGCTGCCGATTCGATATACCGCGAATGCCGTTTTACCTAGGGGAACTCTACGAAGCGGCCGAAACTCAAACAATGATTCAACAGATAGAGTGGTCAGCTGAACACGGATGATCATGGCAATGGTGTGTGCAGCCTCGAGATGGGAGACTATATAGTTCGTAGCACGTGACAGTTTGACCATAAGATCCTTTAACTAGTGAACGGATTTCCAACTAAATTCGTTTTGGCGTTAATGTTGGCGTTTTGAGAAGATCTCTCTTTTCTAGTGACGTGTTAGATCTGTAAGGTAGGTATGGCGTGCTATGTACGCTGCTGCGTTGTTTGTGCACATAATTTTACATACTAGCCTAGATAGCAGCAAAGATAAAGCTGCGATTCCTAGCATTATAATTTACCTAATTGAGAATTTGCAACGGGACGCGTTGTTCACTATTAAACTGATAACTTTTTTTATTTTTAGCCCCGTACTATATGCAGATCCCTAAATCACAAACCCGCCACGACAGAGCATTTGCTATGTGCCTCGTGTGAGACAAAGCAATTTGCTTAAAAATAGTAAGATAGCCTCGTTGCATGCTGACTTGAAATACCAATATGTATTTAAGATTGGACGTAGGATTGAAAAGCGGAAATATAGAAGGCTCCATTCGAAATTAACGTTTGTTTTTTGTTAGGCAATCGGGTCATTTAATAGACCATATTTCGTTTCTATTCCAGATGGTGATCGCAAATTGTTTGGTAAGCAATTAGTTATGGCTACGCTTTGCGGTCTAATGAAATCATATGAATTGTTAAGCAGAAAAAACAGGATTCATCATTGGTCTAGATTGGCAAATACGATGCTAGTTTCAGAATTTATTTGAATAACAACATCTCACTCGTTGCCCTTTAACGTAAAGCGACGTCTCTTTACTGCAATAATAATCCATCATTCAAAGACTACAACAATCGATTTTAGCAAGACAAAATCTATTTGGATTTATACCAAGATGCATATCATGGTCATTTACTCCACTGTACCGGCTGATCAATGTGAGGTCAATGTATTTGTTTATTCCACAGGCTTCGAGTCGAATCCGGTTTATTTAATGCTCGGTTGTTTACGATTGTCATGAAATGATTTCATTTGATATGTACACACTGGTATAAGCTAAATGGCTCCAAGTAGAAACGATGTTTGGGAGACCATTATCAATACTTATATCATACATATGCCCTGGGCAAATAATAGGCACAAAAGACGGGTATATCCATAGCATTCCTTCTCTTTTGCTAGAGTAGCCTCTAAATCCATGAAAAAATTTCCCTTTGCACAAACCTAGAATATTCTGATTAATATCCGAACGTTTTCCTTGTCTCGCTGCTACATACACGCCGCGCACCAAAAGCCTCTCGTACAGGCGAATTACCGTGATGGATGTGATGGCTTTATAATATCATCATTTTGGTTTTCGTAAGATATTGAGTTAATGTGTGTGATGCTTGAATGTGCGTTCGAAGCCTATCCGCTTCTTCATATAGTGACTTTTCCCTTCGGACGGAACGAGGTAAGAACAAGAACGAAAAAGAAGGGAAAAAGTGGTGTACCAAAATTTAGACAAGATAAGAAAAGCGCATTCAAAAAGCTCTGAAGAGATAGGAAAAAATCAACGCCCTTAATTAAAGGGCGTTAATAAATAAAAATATTTAAAATAAATAAAAATAAAAAGTTTGTGTTGTGCTTCGTCGAAGTGATATCCACGTAACGATCATTAGAAAAACCTATCTTTAGATTACCATGACGCTTGCCAGCTCGTAAAAGACAAAACAGGATTGGCTGCACCACCTGCAGCTTCAGCAAAGAAACATCGTTGAATTAAATTATCCTTATTCGTTAGTAATCAATAACGTTTGGTTTAGTACGTATATATATATACATATATATATATATATATATATATATATATATATA
>MNPL01005612.1:0-15261 GCA_002081605.1 Tropilaelaps mercedesae
TATATATATATATATATATATACACGTGTGTATACGGTATGAACGTTTCGTCCTATTCAATTGGAGATAACGATAGTGTGACAGCGATGGCTGCATTATTTATGCTTATCTCGGATCTTCCTGCTACACCGAATTATCTGTCAGGAGACAACATAATCCATTCACGATTTATCTGCTTTACCTTGGTTGTTCATATGAATGAACCGAGTTTTGAGTAAATTATATTCCAAGTATTTGCATCCAAATAAATATCTCCGCCATTCGTCAAGTGTTGACACGAAGCGCTAGTCCAACCTTAAGCATTTCGAATAGATTTCAAGCCGCAGGAAGTGAGCTTTTGGTGCGCTTCTAGTCGTTAATCGTCACTTTTTCCGCGGAATCAATAATTGTTGACTTCCATGAGCCTGGGTGTACTCCCCTCGGCGGGAGATGATCAGCCTATGGCAAACTCCTTACTGCCAGTGTTGGGAGCCGTTCTGGCCACGTTCGATGTGAGCCTCATGTCCCGGGAACGTCGGGCTGGGCAGGCGCCCGGACTGCCGAACGGGTCCGCCAATTTACCCGAAGCATGGGTCCGTCCATCTGTGCCTTAAGCCTGACGACCATTTCTGTGCTACCAGCTCATTCCGATCAATGGACGACAGCTGTAACGACCCGTGCTGCCTGATCACCTGTTCCGCTCGCCTTTCCGCCAATGGAATTTCGCCCCACCGAGGCGCCCACTTGGCACAGCCTAGCCCCATCCGAGTGTCACCGTTGCCCCTCCGCGTGTGTCTGTACGTTAATAAACACTGAAGCCTGCATTGTCCGATTCGATGTGCGCAAGCCGACAGGATCCGTTGCAGAAGTCAACAGTCCCTTTTGCGCCGCAGATGCTCAAGTTCTTCACTCTTCATCGACGAGCGTATAACTCACTTTAAACGGCAATTTAAGCGGGTGACGTTTGGAGAAATGGACTTTAGGATGATCTTCGCCGCGTCTTCACGCGTGTAGGCACTCCTGCCCTGCGTCTATACTGTTTGTATATTGTAGATCACATCTGAGTATGTTGGGTGGCGATGGCATTGTTGGCCGAATATACATATTTCTCGTTGTCTGATCATGTCTGATCACTTCACTAGTAAACCTGTGAATCGACAAAAAAACAGTCCTCGATTCCTGCAGTTATACGACCTGTATTATTTGTCTTCCACCGCTACTGCTTCCACCGTCTCCTGCTAATCCAATAAATTTTTTAATACAACGAAAACCTTGTTTGATCAATGCTTCACTCAGTTTCTCAACTGCCCGTTCTTTCGCGGGGGCGTAGCTTATGTTTGTCCTATGATTAGGATGGCTCTCTGATGAAGCGACATTAGGCGCATGGTGTTCGGTCGTAAGAGCAGTTGTGTTATCAGTCAGTATTTGGCGCTGAGTAATTTTAATTTTATACGCAAATTCTTGAAACCACACAGCTTATGTTGCCCCTTCGGACACAGCTACAAATTAAGCCACTGGTTTCGCTTGGATGATATGACTATAACCCCCAACCACCCGCCGAACCATGCGTTTTCGTCGGTTGTTCCCCATTTCGGACTTATGGGCGCCCTGACGAGCGCCAGTCGAAATTTCATCCTTCGCTACAATTAGAGGTCACCGTGGATGATCTTCCGCGCAAACGACTCATTCTTCAGAATTATCCGCGTCATTTGACGAGCGGAGAGAAAATTTTGTCTCGTCTTTGGTACAAACAACAGCTCCTGAAGTTCGACGTCTTCACAAGAAGATCGTGCTATCATATAACCAGCGGTATGATAGCAGTTTTTTCTGTTTGCAGACGACTAAAGTCTCCTATATATCCGACTTTGTGTGTATTCTCAAAATCTCTGATATCATCTTTGATAAGGCATCCTTTATAACTCATTACAGGAGGGCTTGAACCGCTATCCAGCATAAATAATTATATATATATATATGGACACCTGAGTTTCGCCTAAGTGAGCTACAATGGCTGTGTTTTGTGACTATGGACTCGTTTTGCATTTGCTCGTTGTTGCTTTCTCGTGCTGATTCAGACACTGCCGTAGCTCGCCTTGTTTATAGCATCGATCGCTTCATTGTATTTGTTGCTTTATCCACTTACTCGCTAGATAGATCTTGGAACAGAGTTGCTGCTTGCTCCGTAGTGGCGCGCGTACCTGATCCCAGCGAAGTTCTCGTGTTATTATCGTCTTCTGATCTTGCACTTCATGCTAATTTGAAGTGGCGACCCCATTCTCATAGCAATAGTGGACACTCAGTTCACCCGTCGCTATCGTCGTGTGGTCAATAGAACCATTCAATTCATATAGTCCGTGTGTGAGCTGTCCGAAGTGAGCGGTATTTGCATTAACGGGATTATTAGGTCTAACTATATCTATACGTCCTGAATCGACCTATCGACAAATCGTTGGGTATCGCCGCACGACTGGGCCATTGTGTCTACGATGACTTCTTCTACCCGATTCTGCCGTACGTTAGGCCCAATTCAGTATGCGTACGCGCAAAGATTGCGAACCCGAATGCTAGGATGTGTCCAATTGTGAAGTATAGACTTCACTGAGTTAAGCTATTGGCAGTGTCAGATATATATATATGCTGCTGTCCTTAATGAGAGCTAGCTGAAATTTCATCCTTTGGCACAATTGGAGGTCACCGTGGATGAGCTCCCGGGCAAACGACTCGTTCTTCGGAATTACTGGCGTCATTGGCCGTCCATGTGAGAAGGTCCGTCTTCTGCTAAAATAATCTGGTTAATTACAACCATTATGGACGACCATTACTCTATGCCGTCTCAAGAGCGTCTCAAGAGGTTCCCATCACGCAGAATTGCGGGCCTATTTCTAACTGAGGTTTATTTTGCCCTATGTCGCAATTAGTTACCCTCACCACACATTGTGTTTTCTATCAAAAGCTCCACGAATTTATGAAGTAAGACCGTAGGTCGATGGCGTGCTCGTGGTCGATTTCGTCTGTTGAAGCGTGCGCAGGTTCTAGCTTACAAATATCCATTTTGAATGGATAGAGTTCGGCAGCCCTCACTACTAATTTAGTTTAGTAGCTTTACTAGTGCGTGATGTTTTGTTATATATTATGTATGAAGCGAGTCCTTTATTTTAACTGGACTGATATAGATACTGCACAACATTAGTTAGCAACGAGAAGATATCAGCCATACTGTCATGAAAACAACCGCACAATTGAATTTTACTGCCGTCTAATAGCAGTTTGGAGTTTAATAGCAACTTGGAGGGGCGGAGTTAGCAACGGGTGTATTACACAAATCGTAATTTTGAAAAATTCCGAGATGAGTAAGCTTTCAAGGAAACTAAGATGAACTTCATGCTTTTCGACATCGAAACAACTGCATTGCAAATGAACGTGGCACATGGCGAGACGAAAATTATCATGCGTTCGGCAAAGAATTCTGGAAAAACAATTTCTAGCCAACCTTATTGGGTCAGCGGATTCAATTCTAGAACATCTATCCACTCATTTCTATGCAACTTGGAATACGAGTAAAACGATAGTTGTTCAAGTGCATTGTGTATTTCGACTGCAGACTACGCTGTCACATTGTTTTAGGCAAAGTTGAAGCGCCCACATGGGCTCACATTTATTGTGAACGATTGCGCCACGGTAGACCTTAGCAACGAGTTGGGTTGCCGTTTAATTCGCCTAGTCAACTCGTGCTTTGCATTATCAGAGAGTTCTTGACGTGGGGTATTAGGTATTTGTTCTCTTGTGGAAACCGAGAACAGCGATCAACGTCTGCCAGACAGAGGATTAGCTTTCTGTACTCGTTTGACTTTTTTTTGACAATTGGGGTAGACACCGACTAGGTTGATATACTCCGCATTCAAGGCCGCCCTCAGATGGAGTGATTCAAAGTGAAACGGAGCGATTTTGCTGAGGACATTGAGACTGCTATTTTCAAGTGAATTCTGTTCTCCAACGGTTTTATAATCGTGTTTCGGGGAAGTAAACAAAAAGAATTGGTGATCCATCTATAAAGATTTCAAAAAATGTACGAACTACTGAGATTTAGTTAAAATTCAGACAGTTACTTAAAATTCGCTTTAATGTTATCGTCGTCGTGGTGTCGGAAAGTGATTAAACAAATGCAGTTTGGACAAATGAGCAAACACGAGACCTTTTGTTAAATAAAAAATACCAGAGAAAGTGTGCATGTTGCTTCACATATGAAGCTTACATTAGAGAGTTAATATTTGCGAACCATGGATGCGTATGCCATATATAATCAACCCGCTTCAGGATCCTGGCGTGTGTATGTTTCCTCGAACCAGCAGCCCCGCACAAGGTCACCCAGCACAACGTGCCGATGGGGTAGAAGATCTCTCGAAGTAATTAATAAGTGTCATCAGCTCTAACCGCTTAAGTACTACTTGTCCAAGCGGAATCTTCTGCGTTCTGCTAAGTTTTTCTTCCTAGACGTCTACAAAAGATTCCCATCCCGTACTCCCTCTGTCGATGACACACTTAACTAGATCGGACGTGGGGGCAATTTTCCGGCGATTCCCCTCGTTCACCTTAGGCCTGCAGCGAGATTTTTCGTTGGCGTATTGCCGATCAGGTACTGCGCTTGAAATTTCCCACGATGTTACGCGGTTCCCGGCGTCCGCAGCGAACGTTGGAACCGCGCTAGGTTCTCGGGCAATCTTTCACTGCGAGCCGTACGAAGTATATAGATATAACTAGATTCCATAGAGAGGGGCAAGCAGAGTTGATTTGTCTGCCATTTCTTCGTCGGTCGCCGCCGTCGTATTCGTGGCACTACGTCGCTCTCTCATTCCTGCTGGCCGTCTAATCTTCCTTCAGCTTCTTCCAGCCGCTTCTAGCCAACGTCCTTCCCGCCGGCCCTCGGCATCGCTATCGCATGATCATCATTCACCATCAGGGTGGCGCCATTACTGCTATCAGTTCGCCTTAATGCGACTCGCAAACGGCCTGGAAATGGCCAATGACAAGTCTGGGTTGTGGAGCCCACAGGCGCCCGCGACCCTCACGACTGCCGTGGCCGTCCACGTGGACACAGGCTCCGACCTCAGCTAGCTGACGGCCTTCGTTCTCCATCGCTAGCAAAAAGCCAGGCTGGCCGAAACACCCCCGGCTTCGAGCTAGAGGTATTGAGATAGGCTGCTCACTAAAGGGCCGGCCTGGACAGGGGCACAAACATCGCCCTCGTTAGGGCCCCCCTGGGAGCAACCGACCCGGGACGGATGGCCCCGAGAGGAGAGGGGGCTCATCCTCTTTGACGTCCGGCTAACACCCGCGCAGTTCCGCTAAGATCGGCCGGTCGGGTTAGGCCCCGCGGTGACTTCCAGCTACTGGGGAAGGTGGCGTAGGGAACCGACTTAGGCTTCGCTGTTTTCCCTGCGTCAGCACCAGTTCCACCCTTTACCGCTTAGACTGGCGGCGTTCCGCTGGCCTAATAGTGTGTACCTTCACAGTACGCGCAAGCAGGGCCTGGACAAAATGAAAATATCCCTTTGAAGAGAACAAGACGAAAAACTGAGGCTTGATCGCAATAGAGGAGCGAGGAAATGAGGTGTAATGAGGATACATCCATTCGACACTAATCTTTCAGTCTAGTAAGTAGTGTATTTATTATTGTAGCAACAGAAACAACGCGGAGGAGGCCACACGAGAATACGCGGTAAGAGTAGCCCGTGTCTTTTATCAATAATGATGAAAATGTTAAGATTAAGGGGACACCTGTAGGTTCACATGGGGGTTTTAGCTAGTCTGCTGAGAATACACGCTTTTCGAAACCGAAGTGAAACTGTTAGACGGGCAAATGAAAACCACATCCCAGATTGACTTCAAGGCTTGCATTTAATCGATTTACAACATCCTAAACAAACACTCACTTCTCTGCTGCACCGTAGGATGCACTACTCTACAAACTGTTTCTGTCTGGCGTTTTTCAAACATTTGTTTATGGCCCATGCCGCCTGAAGACATTTAGTGCGACACAAACTCGTTGAAAAGCGATTTATGGTTTTCAAAAATGTGCTTTTCCAGCGTGGTGAGCATTCTTGAACGATGCCGGATCTCACAGCCAACAAGGTAAACCTGCTGATGTCAGAGGAGCTATGGACTAGATTTTTTTACTAAATATTGATATAAAAAAGAGCTAGAATATTTCAGATCATGCCGTAAGGATCATCATAACTTCAGAGCGAAGGACGACAAAGATGACAAACTGAGTATGCCTTTGGCAGCGCCTACTGGAGTGCCTAAGAACGGATTCGCCTCGTCCGTTCTTCACGTCATGTTCATACTAAGGATAAATAGATTTCCCCTTACGAAGCGAAATATTAAATGCAACACGATCGAAAGTGTGTCAAGCGTTGGAGATCTTTCAGCTGTAGTCGAGGACCTCATGAGAGCGGCGTGGACCTCGTTAGATCTAAACGTATCGCCCTACAGACCGGTCAGCTGAATTCAAATATTTGATTGATCATATTGCAGACATGTGACGTGCACTTCAGATGAGAAAATAGGCTTCGTTACTAAATACCGTATCTGAATTCTCGTGTTACGGCAAAATTGGACTTGGTTGCTCCCTATTGGCACCCTTTGTAGTGATTATGGTCACGTCAATTGTATTTTAAAGAGAATCACACGATTTGATAATACAAAAAGCCGTAGCATGCACTTTACCCAGTTTTCTTTATTTCCTTCGTTGGTAGAAAGGTTACATCAATAAATACTCATTACAACACCGTTTAGAAAAACCGAAGCACAAAAAACATCTTCCATCGTAGTTTTTGAGGGCCAGAAGTGCGCCCTTTTCTGAAAACCGCTACGGACACGGTACGTATAAGGAGTATCACACTTCAAAAACCACGTAGTTGTAGGATAAGCGGACTTATGAAGTTTACGGATTTTGAGGATGAAATCTATCACGATACTGTCTCAAAATCAGAAATTCCGATTAAAATTTTTTCAAACATCATTCATGTGATCATTACATGTGCATTCCGTATTTCGAGGGAAGAGTAACGAACCTGGTGGGAGAAGGCATTAGAAAACCTGATTTTTGTAAATTGGTAAGAAAAACACGCCCTTTCCGAAATGCACCGAAAAATTATTGAAGTGCGCCAGCTCGAAGGTATGGCAACCTAAGTGAGTTCTCCAGAGCGTGCACGATCTCACTCGAATCGGCGACAACCGATAGTCATTTGACAAAACTGAACGAAAAAGTAAATCAAAAACGAGATTTTCAAAAAGCTATTCTCTCCAGATTCAAAAGCAGAGCTCCACTCTGTGAGTGGCTGCTTATTAGTAATACATGTATACGATAGAGGCTTCATTTCGTTCGTGCACGCCATCGGCAATAGCCAATGGCGTGCACCACACGCAGGCCTGCGTGTTCACGTTCGTTGCGTGCCTTTGGAAGCTGCGCGCACTTTTAATCGCCTCCGCTTTCGTGTAGGCTCACTGCATCAGTATTCGTCCGCTTGAGAGGACGCCGCGGCATTTCGTTGTGCGCGCTTTTTCGATGTAATCTCCACTGATGGACTTTCGGATACAACAAGTGTATCAGCATGTTCGTTCCATCGCATATCGCCCAACCTGACGGACAGGAACTATTATAAAAAGAGAAACATACGGATGGGAAGGTCCCTTAAATCGGTGCACTTTTTTGAAACGGCCATATTAAATTGGCAATGCGGTTTAATTAAACGATTTCAACGTAAAATGCTCGTAGGCCCTCCTCCGTTTTTTATCTTCGAGTTTTGCTTTGCACGGCGCATCGCTTCGACGCCGCCTGAGACAGACCTGTTTGCCTAATCGAACTTTTGAGTTGCACCAGATAAAAAAGGTGTTTTGCTTACTGGAATATGGGAACAGTGAATCTAAATGCCTTTAGGAATTTGAATGACGAGAAGTTTTGCGATGTAACCAATGTTGTCCTTTGTATACGCTTGCGACAGAATCCCAGAGATATAAGCCATAGAACAAATATTAGTTGTTTCCACAGCTCCCTGGAACTGGAATTACAAAAGCAGTGACATAAATCTACCAAAATATCTTTGACGAACGAGACATTGATGTAAGTGAATATTAGCCCCTTGCAAGCTGTTTCTTCATACTAACTGATAGCAGTAATTAGTTCTTGCTAAATAAAGCTCGTAATAGCCTTGCTCCCTGAGCAATGCTCTTGGCGAAATGAGCATCACTTCGAAGACGTTCAATGCGATGGCGTTCACAGATGATCATCACCGTAACGAGATGCGTACGCGAGTGATTCCGTCTATTAGTCGAGTTGCATACAGAGCGCGTTTATCTCTAAGGGGACAAATATGCAAGATACTTTTGAGATATGAAACAGCGAAGATTAGCACGATTTGTTTAGGTCAGTGCACCTGTCTCACCTTCATAGAAAGCAGCAAGGCAATTATAGATCTACCATGAATTATTATTATTATTATTACTAATTCAACGAAGATCAATATTTACACAGCACGCAATTCCCTACCTGTTGAAGGCAGAATTCTTTCGCAGACGTGAATTGCCCGCAAAGCCTTATCGTTCCTTTATATGTCCTTTGCTTAGACCCAGTAGTGTCTTAGCACAGCGTGACGTTAGCATCATCGTGTGAAGGGGACTACGTCGAACGGAATGATTCACTGCAAGATCCTCTTCGAGTAGATGCCAGGGAAAATAATAATTAATTCTAATAGGGAAAATCTGCATTCAAAGCTGTCGCAGATTCTGCATTAAATTCGATGAGTTACAAAGGTAAGCAAACCCCGATGATTACGGCGTGGTCCTGTTCCACTTCCAACTGGAAGAATAAACGTGCGTTCTAACATTTTTGAGCTTATTCGTCGGAAGAACCGAATCAAACTTGTGTTCAGTTCATCTTCAGGTCGGAGAGGAGGGAGTTGGAACACGAACATACTTTTAATCTACATAAACTTTGACTACTTGTTAAATGTGAAACTCCATCATCTAACTTAGCATGGCTACGTGTAATATTCGACGTTTGTCGCTCCGCACTCGATAAGTCACGCCATAGTCAAAACCCGGTATTCAGCTATTAGTACTTTGTCTCTGGTTTGTACTAGAAACGGAAATCTAAGTCTGTTTTCAGCTTCCATTATACTAGCGCCGACTAAATGTTTTTTTTCACACTCAGAAACGTGTGCTTGCTGCCATTGCTAGTTCAAAGGGTCTCTCTGTATCTCTCTCCCTCGCTATATATTCGTATTGCTTCTATTTGACTTGAACAGAATTATGTATTAAGTACTTGTACGACGGAGACCGTGACAGAAGGATTCTGTTCGCTTTTGCCTTCTTCGACTTCATTGTCAGTCAATTGTTTGCCTCGAGCAAACAACAAAGCTTCGAACTCGCAATGACATTTAATCTCAGGTTTTATTAAACTGCAGAACTGTTTTCTGACGGCGTTCTGTTTTCCGGAAATTTTCAGCATTCAGGGTTCGTTGTGTTTTCCAGTCAGAAGGTCATTCAAAAGATGCCTTCACGCATCCATGCAAATACACTCAACCGACAGGAACGTCAGCGCCACAGTGATCCGAAGCGGAGCGCAGACGGTGATCAAACACGGAACACAATACCTCATATTGCTACACAGATATCAGTGCTAATGGCAATTAAACGATGGCCTTGATAGTCAAAGGAACGAAAGAAACGACTCAATGCACAAACGTCGCTCTGGTCGGCGTCACGGGAATCTTTGTGGAAGGATTTGGTCTGATGTCGAACTTCGGCAAGCACTGATGTCTGCTGATGAGAACGGAGGGCAGGAACAGGGTGCCAAGCCAGGGCGTGACATTTTCGTGTACGAATCTTAAGCCCTGTCATCATGGTGTTATCGCGTGTCAACGTAACATTTAGACGGGCAGAAAACGATATATTTTTTTGTTTCATGACGTTGCCACTGTGCCTGTGTGTTTATCCACACTTCTTCTGGAAGCATTATTAACAAGCTACAGCTCCGGTGCACACAACACAGTCTGCCGCATAGAAAACAACTTTTCGTCCAATTTGCTTCTCAAAGTGATGCTGAAAAGGGTTGCCGAGGTCAAGTATCGTTGATAGCCTAATGCGGGGTCAAAAATGCCAATGCCAGCTTGCCTGAACAGATCTATTTTGTTTTCATCATAAGCTTATTTAGGACTACTGCCCGCTAGTCTGGATTTCTTCTGTCCAGTGCTGCAAGTTGCCATATCATTTTTGTACGGGGCGTTTGTTAGTGTTACTACTCGAGAGCCTGCTTCGAAAGACATTTCATGAACAACCGTCCAGATATTGGCCCAGATAGTGTCTATTTCAAGATTGGTTAACTTTAATTGGCTAGCCGTTGGCAGGCTTCTAAATAGAACATGGCAGAGCAGGGCGGCCTAGGCTTCTTTCGTAATACTACTCTAAATATCGCATTGGAGTCTGTGTGGCCTCCTTTATCCGGTGATAATCAGTCCAGTTTCTTCAGGACAGTTCGCCTCGCTCTGTCCCTAGAAGTGTAGTTCACTTCTGGGTAAATTAATGCCATGAATAGAAGAAGTCGTTTTGGCTCCTCGACTGGACTCTGGTGACGCTGCCTGAAAGATACCTGTTTGTATGATCGCGTTATTCTGAGACGAAGTGCACGTTCCCAAGCAACATTATCACTTAGCTGAAATTTGCCGACAATTTATTGAATAGTGCGGTGAGCGCGCGGTAATCTGACGCGACAAGCTATTTACAGGTGCAAGCGAATAACACAGACGTGTTTGACATCAACCTTTCTTTGGTCAAGCAGATTGTCACGTATAGTAAATGTAACTATTGTAGCGGATTCTTTGGGGTTTAGATGGGACAATTTTCTTTATTTAGCCCCTTCCCCCCTATGAGATTACGGCGAGTCTCAAGAGAAGACAAGCCTCAAACTAGTCGTCATTCACAGCGAAACCAGTATAAAACGAAATAGCAATAAAAACGAAAAGCAAAAAAATAAAAGGACTCACTTATTTTTAAAGCACATTTCAGCCAACTGAAAAAATAACGACTAAAACTTGACACAGAATCTTGCAGGTCTGATGAAGGTCTACATGCAAAGGGCTTAGATGTAACGAGATAGCAGCCTTCGTCGAAGAGATTCAATAGAACCGGACATTGTGGAAAAACAGATGAGACCTAAAGGACATTCAATGCTCTGAGCTCCAGGAGGGTGTCCAGGCTTTGAGCTCCAGGACGGCCTCAGCAACAACCCGACAATCAATAAGCTCGATGCAGTGGGTCTTCGTATTACGGCTGCCGACGGTCCCAACGTGACTTCTCGAACGTAATTGGCAGTAAGACAATTATTCCAATACGAGCATACGTCTCCCTATAACTTGAACTTTGTGCTACTAAAATATTAGAGGTACAATACTTACGTATTCAACCATAACAAAGAGTGACCACGTGAAAGTGCAAGACGTACAGATTCAGGATGGAGCGTTTTCAAGTCTGAACCATGTATGCACACTCACATCGTCAATTCATGTGGGCCATAGTTTGTTGGAAAACTTACCCCGGTGGGTCGTTTATTAAGGTAAACGCGAGCTACGTTAGACTATTGTACTGCTTTTTACTACATATTATTACTGTGACTGTCATATAATGGGACCCTGTGCGCCATTTCGCCAGACGAAAAGTGGCGACGAACAGGATCACTACAAACGATAATGCTTGTCTAAACGTTGTGCCTAAGGAATCCACTGAAATATTTGCACCTCGAACGGTGAACAAGATCAGCCCTCAATAGAACGAAATCGTTAAAGAAGACCGCGTTCGAATGCGGAAATATCAAGAGGTGAACGGTCATAGGTAGGCTAGCCACCTCAGCATCTCTTCAACTGAGACGGGTTTATTTTACGGGGAGACGCAACTCGAGCCAGTCAGTTTCTCAGGCTTGCTCTAAGAGAAATAGCACGGCCAATCGGATGGAATAACATTCGTGCATCGGTAGCATCATGCCCGGATTTCGGGTTCGTTTGACATGAGCAAGTTTCATGCGACTATACCGAAAGCTCGCATGACGGAACTCGATGGTCACTGAATTCCACCGGACAATAATGCACGCGTGTAGATGTTGTGTTGAACACTAAAGGCCACTACTATTCACGCACCGCCCAGCCATGACGTTCTGTTCAATACAGCTGCGGATAGACACGTCGCGTTATTGGGTCAATACGTTTTTTTTTCTATCGTACAAGGCTTGCATTTCAGTATGCCGATGTGTGCTATATTCTGTGCATGTTCTGCTTGCAGAATCCAGCATAGAATGAATGTACGGTAAAATATTTCCTGCTCGCTCAGGCCTCCCAAATAACGTGGTCGATAGCCTGCCAAACGATGCGGATATCCAGCCTACACATGAAGCTCGCCTTTCTTGTAGCTTTTCTCTAGCTTACGTTGTAACCCGGGACGTGAACATTGGTAACTATTATATTTAGAATATGCCCTCATCGTACGAGAAAAGTGTGCAGTGCATTAATGCCAATTAAAGACATCGCTGATGAACGGCGTCCGTGTAACGTGGCGGACGGGTTGTTTAGCACGTTTTTGCGTTTATAGAATTCCTGCTTTGGATTATGTTCCGCTCGATTACCCAAACGTGCTTACCTTACGCAGAGTTTGGCAAAACATTTGTACAGCCTGTACAATCGATCCGTTCCGACATACATGAACCTAGGCACCTGTCCAGGTCACGTTAGGATTCTACGTTCGACTGTCTTCAACATTCACCTCATTTTATCGGATAATATCTCACCTCGAAACAGGCCCTCAAATCTACCGAAGTCCTTCGGTTCAAATCCCGACTAGATGTATATTCAAAATACTTCGTGCGAATCATATAAAAACGACCCTGATTATAGGTTCAAGATGGAGAAATATATGACAGTTTATAGGGTGCTGTGAAGAGACGCGTGGTAGCAGGTGCCCATAAACGACCTAGAAGGTCATGCTGTGAACTGGTAAAAGCCAAGAAAACCTCGATGAAAAGTTTTGTAGTTGATCGCATAGATTGCACAATATCGTGTTATACACATATAATATTGTGACATTATCTAAAAATAAGTCGATGTACTACTCGCCGTCGTTTGATTACCTCGCCCCCAAAGCGCTTTATAGGACAGTAAAATATGGCCATATGGCCACAGAGATAGTTCGAGACCGCTCCGATTTAATTGAACGGAACTCGAAATGATGGAAGCAGCCCACTTACGCTGCTGCCTGCTAAACAGTAGCTTAAAATAGGCCACCTAAAGCTTCAGACGACCAATATAGAAAAGTGTTTGGGAAATTCCGTTCTCGCAGCTACCATCGTCAGTTGGGTAAGACAGTCGACGATGGTAATAAGAATAATGGACCCAATGAGGGCGACCATACCTTGTGATCAACGCAACGAGACCAACTGACCGCGTTCTAGGTCGGACAGCCTAAGCTAGCCTGTCGGGAGGCAAAACTTCTTTATTTCTCTCCCTTTCTCCTCTCTCCTCCCTGTCTTCTCCTATCATTTTCTCAGGAAAGATACAGCGACGATGTCGTGCCTTTTTCCGCGAAACTCCAGGTGAAGCGGCCTTGGAAACGATGAGATTGAAGAATGAAGCCCCCCTGGTACGTCCGCTCCCGCTCAATTCTTTCTAACTCGTTCGTTGTCTGCCGCCGCCCTCTTCTACCGGCCACCCACCCAAGCGCCCACCTTCCTCGCCGGTCAGCAGAGGCGGCGCCCTAGCCGTCTCCGTGATAAATGTGTCGGAGCGAAAAGAAGAAGACCGATGACCGATGGTGGGGCTGTCCAGCTGAGCGACTCCGCTACCCTGGCTGGCCGCTAGAGACCCGTCAAGACGGGACTTCGCCGGACGCTGGCGGCCGCTGGGGCGACGTCAAGCCGCGGAAGCAGCAACACATCCAGAAGCACCATTGGCCGGTCACAACAGCACTAACGGCCACGACGATAACAAAATGAAGAACGTTCGATCACCTGATGAACTCGCACAGAGCCACCTCTCTGCGGTAGCCCTGCGGTAGTTACATCATAGACTCTGCTTCAACTCATCGGATCGGTATCCGCTCAGACCAGCACTCGGACGTACGAAGGGCCCCCCGATAGTTTGCGGTTCTCGTCGAGGACGGGCTTTCCTTAAGGTAAACACGAAACGAGAAGGGAAAATGAAGAAGGCAAAGGAAACTGGTCACGACACCGCGTGCTGCCTGATGACACGGCTCTCTAGACCGTGACATCGTGGTCGCCACTGCGACGTGTCTGTACGACGCTGTGCGTAGAGATCAGACGATGGAACGGTTCGTAACTTCGGTGCTTAGTCAACTGCGATCATGAACTGTTCCGCAAATGCGTGCGTGTGCTTACAGGTACGGAGTGAAGCAAGTCCAGGTTGTCTATCGAATCCTTTGTGCGTGTTTCCACAGGAAATGTATTTGACTGAAGTCGCGTTGCAAATTTACGAGTTTTCGTTTCCTGCCTTTCGTCCCCTACTTAGGACCTGTCACGGCTGCCCCGATCGTTCGGCGACGTGACAGGCCGAACAGTGCCGCGTCACTTTGGTAAATTGTCTGAACAGAAATGAACCATTCGTCCTGAACGTGCGCGTAGGCGTGTGCATAAGCACACGCGGCTTTGCTGACCGCCCATCCACTGGTGGCCATGTCGCGGTCACCATCTCCTCCTACAAACCGGCCGCTACACTGCCGTTCTCAACGTCGAAAGCGGATCGACGTTAGACGCCCGAACCGTTCGTCATGATCCCGCGCGATTTTCAGCCCCCCTGGAGCGTGGCTGACATCAAACTATGAAAAAACACCTACGAGGCAAGCCGTCAGATATTTGCGGTGAGGGGATTCCATCGAGCGGGCACGCGATCAACAACTATGACGCTATTTCCTTCGGAAATCATCATCGGAACGGTAGCCAACCGATCAAGTGATAATCGACGCACTAAGTTCAGGTCGTATCGTTTCGTGGCCTGACGACGAATAGGTCAAATCGAAGGCAGAGAGGGATGGATTCTAGTGACGGTGTCGTTAGTTGACATTGGTAGCACTAAATAAACAATAGAAAACTTGATGGAGGCGGATTTCCAGAGATTCTACCCTTATATCGCAGATCCGGGAAAACGTTTCGATGGTTTTTGCATTCGCGGTATTCGCTGGCGCTTAGCTTGTCTATGGTGTGTGTGTGTGTGTGTGTGTGTGTGTGTG
>MNPL01005614.1:1709-13545 GCA_002081605.1 Tropilaelaps mercedesae
GAGAAAACGAGATACGCCGGTGGTCGTACGTTTCCGGGCGAAACGTCCGCCGGCCGAAAACAAAAGGATACTAACAAAACGTTGCAGCAACATCCTTAGTAGGTGCGGAATTAGTTCGAGGTCTTACTCGATATGATCTGTGCAACCGAAAAATCTCTCTTAAGCTATTTACGGATGATATCATTGAGTAACTCGGATTTTCTTAAAAGTGAACCTAAGTGCTAACGCGATCGTTAGTTACGCCTAATGTTGTTTTTTCATTTCATGCGTAAACATGTAATGGGTCCAGTTAGACAGACTGTGAGACGCTTGTTTTAATGACCATGCTAGTCATAACTAATTTCGCAATAACTCAATACAGCTGGGAACGCGAATGTTTCCCGGGAAATGTGCGCGTCATAGCATCTCGTTATAGCATAGGATCTGAAAACTGCTATCAATTTTGATAGTCTGAAGATCTATGTCAAAGTTAAAGGCAAAGAAGGTGCTTGATTTCCCAGAGCTTGCGCTTTACTAGCGATCCAAAGCAAATAACAACCTCTAGCCAAGTGATTTTTCTAGTTTGCAATATTTACTAACTCTTTTGCGCCTTTTGGCTTCTTAGAACCATGCCATTCGAAAAAAATTTAAGCCAGACGGATTGTTTTATTCGCTCGCTACATAGCTAAAGTCCAGCGTAACACTAGTTGGCGAAACAGGAGACATTCTTCGCAGTTAAGCCGACAGTTCTTAAAGGACAGCTGGGTCAAGCTTAATCCATTACTTTCCGTTTTTTCTGAGCAGTTTTTACACCCGGCAGAAGCCGAACAATGCACTGAACAAAAAGATTAACGTGAATATATCGGTAGCACGGAATTTCGCACTTCGGCGATTTATATTACTTTGCCGGGCACGGATCTCCCGTTCCAACCGGACAGTTATAGCCCTCGCTTCGCTGGGTCTATCTACAGTTACTGCATTTGTAGGTGATAGACCCTGCAAGCTAATTAAGTGTCAAATAGTAAAACGTCAAACAAGTAAACAAGAATTATTATACAATCAGGATGCGTTTAACCCTCCAGGCGTAACTGCGAATTAAAGTAGCTTTTCTGATGAGTGACACACGAAAGAAAAATTAATTTCGAATTTATTAGATTTAATAACGCAAAATTTCAACTGCTCCATTTTCTCAAGACCTGCGGAATGAAAGAACTCAAATACGCGATTAAGTATACTGTAGGATATACTGAAGAACGATAGTCGGTGATATATTGGAAAAAATAGGCCGATAAGCGTTGAGGACATCCAGCTGTTTAATCGAATGTAGCATACTCAGTTGTGCTTGCTTAGTGAGGCTGTTTGAAGGATAAATATATTAATTTCTTACCAGAGTTATTACTAAGGTCAACAACGAGTATTGTAAAATTGGATAGATCCAAAATTAAACATTCAAAGGTTCGCTTAAATGTGATGCCATTAATTCTACAAACAATTAGAAGCGAAATTTGCAATTTCGCTTCAGGATTTGCCATGCCGTTTTCCTGCATAATGACAAAATATGCCTAAACAAACAAATATAAAAAATGTCGCCGTTCTACATTCCAAAAAAGGAGGTATCCCTGCGTATTAATTTTGACTCAAATTGACGGCAGTCAAATAGCGCGCTGTTACCAAGGGTAGCAAAACATTTTTGTTCGTTACCGTCTTGCGTGACTTCGGTGCCTAAAAAATTTGCCTCAAGTCGCATGCCTCAAGTCGTGATGGCCAGACAACTACCTGCTTTATCGGTGGTATTGCCGACATAGCCGTCTCAAGACCTGCTGCTCTTGCTCATGCTGACGTCCACGAGGTCACCCGAAAACGGAGACGATGCACTACTTTCGCCACGTTGTCAACCATTAAACACCGACTTCTGGGAGCTTCCACGGTCACCCATTCGCCAGCGCTTGTTGACGCTCGTTATAGAGTTCCACATTAAACCCGTCTTTCGTAGGGTTCACAAAAATGACGTGTGTAAGTTGCAGCCCACTATAATGCTGCGCTAAATTACATCTGTCGTTTATTCAAAGATCCACAATGCTCTGAACGTGAATTTCAGCGGCCCCGATAGGTGCGATTGTCGCTTCAACTAAGGAGTGCTGTTACGCCGGGAATGCGCGGTCTTAAATGAGTAGGTGGCATGACGTGAGAGCGAAGCACGACAATAGGTGAGGGAAGAAAAATTTATGGGTCAAATTTATGAGAAAGCAGAACACTGACTACCACACTTTAGATACCATTAATCACGGTACGCATAACTGCTAGTAGAGAAAAAATCTGGAGTGTTGACTGTTACAATTTTTCGACAATTATTTCTATTTTTCTATAAATGTCTACAGCAGTTATATGGTTATATTAAAAGCTTGCTGTTTGACTTTTCTTCTAGTGAAATATTGTGGTATTGTCTTTTGATATTTTCTGTTTAATTGACGGAAAAACCTGTTTGCATACGACTTGTTCCCAAGCATAAATGGATCTGAAATAACAAAATTGGACCTGATGTGAGCCCGACCTTAATTGATGGTCAGGAATCCGTGATTTCCATAATTTTTTAAATCACATTTTTCTTTGACCAACCAAGGCGGTGGAGAGAAGCGTCAGCGCTCTATGTCATTAGAGCCCCTTAAGACTGATCAGCTCCTAAGTGCTCTTTCATTAAGTAAAACGAAACGCTCATTTTATCATTAGTAACAAGTGACGAGTACGCTTATTTTGTTTACGCGGCTATATTCAGATCGCAAGCGTTGTCTGGTCTATTCGCATTTAGCTATATCTCTATAAACATCAAACGAAACAAAATAAGCTGCAAGCTGAAATTTCCGTCGCTGATACAGAAAATTCAAATACTTAATCTGTTAGAACTCTACTCGGAAGTGTTTTTCGTTATCGAGGAGGTTCTTCGCTTCTGGGAGTCTTCATCTACTCGCCTCTTTCCTCTCTCTCGAAATAACTTGTTAAGATCCTATGACTTCCACTGAAATAAAACGCACTGTCTTTCCGACGTCTTCATGGGCGCCATGTCTAAGCCGTTAGGTGGCAAAGTGGTACATTGACTAAACATCACGGCAGAAATTCAAATTCGAAGCCCTTCTCAGGGCCACAAAGGATCATAAGCCCATGGTTGGCCTGAGCTTTTACAAATGTCTAGAAAGCGTTTGAGGCGCAAGAATACCACACCTCGAGACTTATTCGTAGCTTCTCAGACAGCGAATCGATGAACAAATATTGGGATATAGATTCGATTTTGTTTGATCGAAAGCTCAAATAAAAATCATTTTATAATTGTCTACTTTAAACTGAACGTTCAAGCGTTACATTTCAACCACTCGTCACCCTGCGCAAATATTTGTATGGTAACATTTCAGCTAAACGTTGTAAGAAGTAGCACTATCTTAACAGTTGCTTATATGCCAAAATGAATCGTGTTAGGTTGAATCTAAAAGGAAAAAACTAAAAAATTCTTGAAATAATATTGATACACATATTGCTACATTTTCTCATATTAATGAAATAAACGTAAATACTGAAGCATTCCTGATTGGTATTGAGAACTCACCCGGCAGGGATCGAACCCGTGCACCTATGCGTCTCCTCTGGCCGTAAGGCGCATACGAATGCACGAAGCCACCGTCCTCGACCCATTGATTTATCCAAACCACAGAAGATGTTCCATATTGTGCCAATCATATGCCATGTAGCATAGCCTATGTACAGTGCATAGTCACATACAACATGTTTTCTCACAAATGATTACTGAATATAATCGCCTATATGAGCCTAGAAGAGAGGTAATTTCTTAGATCGATTCGCGTTCCGTAGAATGGAAAAGCTTGGGGGCGTTTCGGTGAAGGGCCGTGTGAGTAGTAATACCCACCCGTTTTTCCCGTATTCGTCCCTTTGGGCAGCTCGCCTCTGGCTGCTCTTCCCCGTCCATGCTTAATACATATTGGACCATACATCTAATCTGAATCGCCACACAGAACAGTGGCCAGCGGCTACCCTCGGAGCGATGGGCAACGCCATACCGCATCCCTAAGTTGTATTATATGGGCCTGTTTGGCCGAGCGGGGCTAAGACAGCCCAGGCAGCCTAGACTCGGGGATTAGGAGACGTCTTTGATCGCATAAGTCAGCTCAATCTTGCTCGCAACCTCCCTCTTTCTTGGTTTATTCTCTCACATTTCTTGCTGGTTTGGCTTGGCTGGTTAAGCCAGAGATGTGTGCGAAAAATTCCATCTGTTCATGACGCGATGACATAAATAAGCAGAAGCAAACGCATTTATAAAGTGAGGCATCAGATGTAGCCATATATTATTACAGCGTTTTTAACTCAATTTTACATTCCCGTTATATGTATAGCATTACCGGGACGAAGAGGTAGAGATGAGAATAAATTTGTAGATAGAGAAGAGGATGCGCAAACATGAAGGTATACTAAACAGTGAGAGAGAGAGAGAGAGAGAGGGGGAGAGACAAAGTTATGTCCGCATGTTAACGATTATGAACATTTAAACGGTCGAAGCATGTAGACCATTGATTATCCTTAAACTACAACTAAACTTATTCATCGTGTGATAGGGGCAAAAAAGACGCGCTTAAAAATTTTTTTAGTTCACACTGTTTGTTTGTCAGTTTTTTATAACTTACTAAATAACAGTATACAGCGTTGATGTAAGGTGACGTTTCTCGTACAGCTAGTCATTATTAGTGTGTAGTCAGATTTCTCTGAGTAACATTGTCAGTGAGGCTAGAAGATTACGATATTCCTAAAACTTCCTGAAAACTATAAAACCTATGTGGTGATACATAACCCATACAGTAAAGTAGGTGAAGACTGTTGTGTGTTTTTTTAGAATAATTAAACACGATATAAACTTTTCTTTGCGGAAGTCATGTAATCGAACGCAATAATAAATATCCCTATGGCTTGCATTGATTGTCTCAGTAGGGAAGTGCAACAAAATGCGGAATAGACTAGCGACGTGTGACGTCGTTAGGCTAACAACCAACCCAACCATTACGAACGAAAGACTCCGTTTGAGCCCACAATACATATCGGGTAAGAGTGTTCCTTAAATTGTATTATTCGACTTATAACGGTCATAGCCCCAGACACATAATCCCATGTCATACACGAATTCGATATCATGAGGTAGATATAGTTGATCCTTTCACGAGATGCCTCCGTTTACCACGCGCGGGCAGATCGAGAAAAATAGACGTAACGAGGCGCAAAGAGAGATTGGATTCAACCTTGCGTTGGTTAATAACCACCATTTAGGCAACAATAATTTACACGTGAATAGAGATATAAGGTACAATTAATCTATCCTTACTCACTTGTCGATTTGGCTAATGTTAATATTATGTTATAATTTACCTCGACTGCACCATGACACCGGCAAACCGGTCGATTGAACAATCTCATAAAATATTGTTCGCATATATATTGTATCGATCGCATAAACTTTCGCACTGCAATTTAGCGCCATTTCTGTTACAGTAATTTGTCACCGATTTTTTGCGTATTAAAATGAAGAAAACATTTTGAGAATTTACGTGGACAGTTTTGCTTCATTTGTCTCAGTAATACCTAATTTGAAGTCGTCGACAAATATTTGGTGTTTTTTAACGTCTAAATGATTTTTAAGTAATTTGAATTGAAAGCGACACAGCAACGACTTAAAACAAGCTATTCTGTTTCAAGTATTCTGTTTTTTCACTGAATGTCCCCGCAATTAAAATGACAGCTCATGCAAAGCCGAGTATTCTTTTCTCATGAGGTCTTCCAAAATAATAAAAAAATAATGACCACTTTTTAGCTAATCAACACACTTGTGACATCCATTATTCTCCACCCATTACGCGCAGTACATCATCGTTATATTAGATTATTAACTTGGAGCTCGGTGGCTTGGCGCACTTGTATGCGCCTTGCCACCGGAGGAGACACGTAGGTGCACGGGTTCGATCCCCGCCGGTGCACATTTACATTTATATGGGGTCCGTCGAAGTAATGCAAAAACTGCTACCGTGGACGTTAAATGTTGGCTGATGGTCAGCTTTAAAATAGATTATTAACTAATTTTATTTGGTACATGTACATTCCTAAAAACTAGGCCTGTGCGTCAATTGTTTATTGGTATCGTGTGTGCAAACATTCGTTAATGTACAAGAGGGACGTTACGATGAGATAGTATTATTATTGAATGAGTAAAATATGAGCAGTGTTTGTTCTAATCCTTTTATATGCGGTAATGTCTGACAGTGGCACTGTCTCGGTAGTTGTTGTTCCATTCGACTCACTAGCTTGACGAGCGAGCGTAGAGTTGATTCTCCAAACATATGAGTCTGTATATGTGTTTCTACGCCGCATGGCCGTGTGAGTTAGGCGACCACAGGCACAGCCACCATGGTAAGTTCCGTGTCAAGGATACTACACGACATAGACGGCGCATGGGTAACTACAAGCATACTAGCTGTGCCTTCGTGTCACAACATCTTTGTTGTCACGGCCTGTCACGGAAGCGTTCGTCTCTTGCTCTATTTCGACAAACCACACCCTATCGCACGACCTGCACAAGCAGGCGCTTCTACGAGGGACTCGCTGCCCATCATCCTCTCGGGTAGCAAGTGATCAGCAATGCAAGCCAGAAACAAACCGTGAACAGCAAACTTCTCCAGTGAGTGGGAGCATCCCAGAACCGTTATATCGGGGCTAGATCCCCCATGGAGGAACGAGAGGTAAGCAGGAATTTAGTAGGCTGAGACCATGGATGAACGTACAACATGTCCACCTTCATTTCATGAGCAGTATCTGTCACCTGCCAAAATGGCGAACGGTGAATCTATCTTGAGTAACAAAGTTATAGCCCGTCAGTCAACCACCAACAGCACCTTGGGTAGCTGCTCGCTTCAGTATCTATTGTTCGATGAACCCTGTTTCAATTCTATACACGTGAATAAAGAAGAGATGATTGAGGGGAACTTCTTGGGAAATGTACACGAACTCGGAAAAAAGCTGTAAATAACTAAATCTATCGGCTTGGATTTCCATAAATTCCGTTAATTTAGCTTTTATTGAAAAATCAAAGGGAAACTGAATAATATCGTTTTGCTACAGTGTTGTTATCGCTAGAGTAAAATAATGGCGTGTAAGCATTCGATGGATTTTAAGGGTTCGGGATGTTGTACTTTTTCTCGCTGTCATAACATGTACATAATTTCCATAAACAAAGCAAGCTCTAGAGGCGATCTATTTCGTAACTTATTGTTCAGTATATCTGTATGATTGACAAAATATATTAACAGCGATAATAAAAGACACTAAGCTCGGCTGCCGGTAAGGGCTAACAGTTTAGAATGTTCGTTGAGTGTAAAACACCGCCCTCATTCTTTCCTTCAGGAACCAATCGAAGCCTTGATCAATAGAAGACGGACAAACCCAAAAGAGCGATGGGATATGCAAGTGGAACAGCGAGCGAACCGTTATACGGGTCTCTTGTGGACAGATGTGTGAAGTGTGAAAACATGCGTCCGACAAGCTATTTAACGTTGAAGTGAATAAAGAGGCCCGGGAGCCCATGCCCTGAATGGGTTAAAAAAGCTCTGATATGGCAAAAAGTCCACAAATGACCTGTTTTAGAATATAGCAGTGTATACTGTACCTCATTACGCGACAAGCGTACGAGCAACATAGCTCGAAAATGCTACAAATGCTTAACAAATGAAATACAATACATAACTTTGTTTGTTTGGACTGTGCAGAAAAGAAAAACTTGCAAGAGACTGTTTTCCGTGGTCCAGGCTGCTACGATAGACGCACATGGCATCTCCAGAAGCAGCTTTAGATTTCTGATGATGCCGATTTTCGAGAGTCTGTTGTGCTGTCTCGACTCTTCACAGAAAGTTACAAGCAGGATAGTTTGAAGATTTTTGTTACGAGTTGAAAAAGTAGAGCAAAGAGATTTATCTAAAACAAAATACAAACCCTACGTGTTCCTCTTCTACTAATTCTCCTGCGGGAGGCTCTACTTTGCTTTATCAGCTTTGAATCACACATGTATGTCGTCCTGCTACAATTTGGTCGCGGTTTAGTATCTCATATGCCAATGGCAAGTTTAAATTTTTCATGCTAACGTGAAAAGCAGAATACATTTAAACTGTACACACATATCATATATTCTTTAGAGTTATGATTGTGTTAAACAGCGAAGCTTTACCAAGGCCTGAATTGAATTCAAAAGACGCCGACGAAGTTTCTGGGTCCACGAATGCGGGTCGAATGCATATATTTTTGCCCGCAGGGTCTCTGAAAGGAGTCTAACCGGGAAAAGGGAATATATTAAACCTGCTGACCCTTACCGTTTCTCTCATGGTACCTCAAAGAGTACTTCAAAGAGCCTCACTAGCAGTACGTACGCCCGCGTTATGTGGCTTTTGTTCATTCGTTGCCTGACGGGGGACAATCCATTCGTATACACTGTCGTCTCAAACACTGAATTTTTACCTTGGCTCTAACGTAGAGAGGTCACTGTATCACCGCTCTATGCAGGTAGGACAGAGGCAGTAATATGGCTATTGATCGGTTGGTTACTCACTGCCCGTGAAAAGTATATACGCACTTTAAATATAAAAACAATATAATCATTCAAGCGAAATGTATAGTTAAAAAGCTATTTAAATAGACAGCATATTTCGGCTATCTGTACCTATCGTTTACCATATGTTCTTGCTGAAAGATTTATTATAAAAACTATACAGACGTTTAAAAGATTTAACAAGTTAACTGTCATGATTTGTAATGTTCGGCCCACATGTGTACGGTGTTTTTCAATTCGTTTTTCGATCCACCCTACAAACACAATGCTTATATTGGCCACACCATTAAAGCTGGGTGCTGGTGAGACCTTGCCGAGTGTATATATGTGTGTAAGCAGGTTTCCTCATACATTAGAAGAATGCCTTATTTCAAAATATTGAGGTAAGTTCATATCGATAACAGTCACTGCACTGATTCGTTTCGTTGGGCGGTACGATATGATGATGGGTTATATGCAACAGTAATAAGACGAGGCACGAGGCGTCGATACATCGAAGGAAATGTCGGAACACGAAGTTGTATTGACAGATCGCTTTTTGAAGGTATCCGGGGCGCGTCGAGGCCTGATCGCTTTACTTGTGTTTGTAGGGTGAACCAAACGATGTTGGTGTATACCACTCTTTAGGTGAAACACTATAGGTTACTCTTGAAGTAATTTATACAGTTTACCATCGGGGTGAATCAGCTTGGACACGCGGTTGTAAAGAGTAAACTAATGTAAAGGGTTTTGCCAGGACAGAATAAAATAGAAAAATAGTAATGTATAAAAAGGAGAAAGTATTATTTAATTTGAAAAACTAATGTGATGTTTGGAGCAGAGGCAGCTCGATATTTGCCACGGCGTTTTCCAATGAAGCGTAAATCAAGTTATTGTTAAACTTAAATGATACAAGTAATAATTTAAGAGTCTATGATACATTACCCTAGGAAATATCATCGTGATAGGTTGGTGATTAATCACTTCGAATGGTTTTTATTTGAAAATTGTTTTTAAGTGACAAGATGTTGGCGCGTCGCCATTATAGTCAAACGCAAAAGAGATGGCCCCTGTTATATTTGAAAAACTTATCGAATTACAAGTTTGCCCATATTCTATACGTACATTTCAATAGACTGTTTTTTAACACGTAATGTTGAACTAATGCCAGCTGGAGACTCTGACTGAGACTTACGACGACTCAGTATGGAACTCACCGTCGGAGAATTACAGTCTGAGCTGAACTATCGAAAGATCATTACATATAAAGCCGTACGGTACTCCACTTTGCCAAATCACGCCAATGATTTACAGCTGTTAGTTTCTAAGACCGGGTTGATGTTTTCACATTTATTCTTTTTATTTCTAGCTCATTAAAAAGACTTTTTATAAAATCACCTAAGACGGATATAACTTTTGACAAACATGTAGATTGTGTCAAAAACAGACCCGGTATATATTGTTTCCGTTCTTATGAAGCATACGGCTTGAGCCTTAATGCAAGTCTAGCCATATTCGACACCTCAACTCATTTAGTTGCTGTATGGCAACGTCTATTAACTTCCTGTTCTTAAGCCATTCTTGATAACCAGATCAAAAAAGCATTTTTACAGGTCTAGAAAACTTATAACAATGGTAACTTGTATTCACTGCTTCGATGTCCGCGCGTAAGTGTTTTGTATTGAAACTGTTATGTATACGATACATACGTACGCTTAAAATGTTTGGTTGAAAGATTAATGTGTCGCATTTCATTACGGTAAACATGTAAGACCCCAATCGAATATTTTCTTGCTACCGAATAGCGCCCATGGCAGACGAGGTGCATAGTAGGGGACCGCGTTCAATCCGGTGCAGCTCCGCGACTGAATGACAATGCGGAACATTCCTTGACTTATTGAATGACAAAATGATATTTAATATAAGCAATACTGATGGTTTTAGGCTCTTAGGTATATTTAAGGCTTCATGCTCACAACCATGGAACTTGTTTCTCGCTAGCACCGATCTATGGATTTGGTTGTAGCTGTAACGGCTAATACCTATGTTTGCCTTCTCTTCGCAACTTGATAAAAAATAATAAACTATGTCTTCTTATCGTGTCATCAATCTGTTTATTTGAATCCCCTCATTTTTTGCTTTCACATATTCCGTACTATTGCTTCATCAATCATAACCGACTCATTCGTCTAACGCAGACTTCAAACTCATTATTATTGTCACGGTATTCATCCTTGCGTGTGACCTCTCGACGCCCCGGTAGATCAATTACTTCCACCATCGATTATCGACTTTCAATTTGGCTTGGAGATAATGGACTGTTAGTTAGATACCACCTTTGGTTTAGCAGGAAGGGAGACCCTGATTTAAAGCTTTGTTTGCGACCAGTGTAACGATGGTAAGGCAAGAGGGCAGGGTGTGGCGGAGAAAAATGAAGTTAGCTTTTGTCATGAATATTATCTTTGATCTATGTTTGGGTTTCTCATTTTGTATACCAGGTCTCTCTATGTTAT
Organism: Tropilaelaps mercedesae; assembly: GCA_002081605.1. NCBI lineage: Eukaryota > Metazoa > Arthropoda > Arachnida > Mesostigmata > Laelapidae > Tropilaelaps > Tropilaelaps mercedesae. Next base: position 12,819 of record MNPL01005614.1, read on the forward strand.
TTCACGAATTATTCCTTTTAACCCGTTCCGCGTCGCTCTGTAGTTAGGCTGGTACGCAGCTAAGTATATGTGCTTAGGTCTGTTTTAATCTATAATATTTTGAGTCGAGAATTTAAGAGTGATTGTCTCGTATGATAATAATATAAGCGGCACGCTGCCACGCGCAGTGCATGACTAATTCTCAAAAAAGAAATAATAAAATAAGTTTATAATCTTTGGGGCAAATAGAACGAGACATCATTTTCTTTTCCGTTCTTTAGCAACGGCTGCATGTGACAAAACTCGTAAGCAGGCTTCGCTTTATTCTCTCAGCGTTGAGCACAGAGGAAGAAAACCCATATTATGACCGCGAGAAGTGCGCTAATGCGGCTCGCAGATTATACAATGAAACTCTGACTGTAATGAAACTGACACGAAACAAGGGAAGTATCTTGTTCTTTGACAAAGTCGGCGGTTGTCAAAGTTATACGACCTCTACGAAATATCAAGAGAAATAAGTGCAGAAGTCAGATGGCAGTCACGTTCTCCTACACACAGAGAGAAGATATAGTCTTTCTCTATCACTAGCACCGTACTACACCTTGAGCAATTTCGGGGAACCAGATCTGATAAGATAAAATTTTACTAAAAATAGACAAAACCCCAATTTGAGAGTGGGTGATACTCGGGTGGGTGGCCACGTGGCATTCATATATATATATATATATATATATATATATATATATAT
>MNPL01005615.1:0-12258 GCA_002081605.1 Tropilaelaps mercedesae
TATATATATATATATATATATATATATATATAAGCCTTGGGTACAACCACCAAACATTCGCAGCCCTTGTAGTAGTCACAATTTCATCCAAGCATCATCCAAGGCTTATACACAAGTACTTTTCATACAAACCTCACATTATCCTTACTGTCGTGGCAACCGCGTAACCGCCTTTACTCTATGCACAGACATATAAATCCACGGTTTATAACAGATTTCTGTAATGCTGCTGTACTATCAAATAATTCTTTGTCAGGCTCTAGCGCTTTCAGCGTAGCCCCTCCGCTTCCTATTCATAGCTCTAAATATACCATTCATCCCTAACCGCCTTCATTGTTTCGGTTCCTGGAATCCCATCATGGTAGCATCTCTCAATCCATACTCTTTCATGTCTCGTTGCCAAGCTCAAGCTGTCTGTGCATCACTTTATAAACATCTTCATGTCTGCATACAGAACCACAACGGTGTGCTTTTAAATTTACGATTACTGCCTATAATTGTAGCGCAAAACGAAAGCGCTTGAGAGACATTTCCCATAGACCCATTGATTTGTAATATCCGTGCAGTTAAGTACATGTGTATGAATGAACGATATTTACAGTTTGAATGGACAAACAAAGTAGTCCATAGACCATATGAGCGAGTCGGATGTTTTGTGGAGTTACGCGAAAATATTTCCCGGACAAACTTGAAAACAAGAGCGTCACTGCTACTGTTTAAATAGGTGGCTAAAATGAGTTAAAAGTGGAGTATTTCACCTGTGTAAAAAATCGGAGAGGACGCTTAAGGAGTAAACAGCGAGTGCGTTTCACAGACAAGTATTGTCTTGAAAAAAATGTAAAAGAGCTAAATGCACATTCTTTGCCTACGACGAGAGAAATTATTGAGCACTCTAACGAAACACGATTAAAGACGGTATGCGTGGCATAAATAATACCTGCGTGTTATAATAATTATCTTCTAAACAGTTTGTAATGGACCTGTCTAGCTGAGCTGATAAACTGACCTTGAATTAAATTCACATTATTTCCGAAACCTGTGCTTTGCTTCTTCTGAAAGTTCACAATTGAACTGGGCATAACTACGAGCTATTCTAGATGGGCTTCCTTTCGATGTGACTGTTTCTCTACGTAAATTAACAATATTTGACATGCTTTCGTTGGGATCGCTTCCTTCTTTGCTTTAGGACCCCCGTGAGCTGACAATCCTCTCTTTACGTCGTGAAGTAAAGCTACTTCGTATGGAAAATGCCTATCTCAGGCAACAGGTCAAGAACAATGCAGGCAGTATCAAATTGGACAAGGTGGGTCTGATCTTACAAACAGTAGAACTATGCATCTGTACAAGAGTTTCCATCGAGTCAATCCTGCAGAATATGCTGAGGGCACACCAATTTAGTTTTAGTTTTTTTGACAAGCATTAATCATGTGCAGTAGATTTTAATTCAACAGTTTAGAAGGAATGCATTCTTCTTCGTTTCTGTGAAAATTGTGAACTCTAAGTTCTTTCCATCATAATTCTTCTGCCACTGTAATAATTACTGGCAACGTTAGAGTAAAACAGTAGTGTAATTATTTTCGTGTCGTTCATTGGCCCAGGTGGTGTCTACGGGCGTTCCTCCCAAGACGCCGGATTCAGGTCTCGAGATGGAAAATGGCGAGGAAGCCATAAAGGACAAGCAGATGGTTAGCAAATATATGAATGAAAACGAGGAACTCAGGTACGTATTGTTTCTTGCTTATGTGACTGGGGTGAAGTACTACGGCTTTTGCATTATTTTATCGCACACGATTACCACGATTGGGAGTATTCCTGAACGCAATGATATTTCTAGCACTTCACTATTGGATGAAATAGTATAAATTTCAGAAATACCTAACAAGACATGAAATACAGTTCATCGCAATGAATTGCACTAACATTCGCGTTGAGTGATCCGTGGTTTGGGACACGCACTGGTTTTTATCGGGGTAAGGAATTGGTGTAACGTTGGTGTAGTATTTTGCAATTTATTATAATTAACAAGTGTGATTATAATTATTTCTTATACGCCGTTGCTATTGTTACTATTTCGGGACAGTCTGCAACTTTTGTACCGAGTAACATAGCCAGGCAGAGGACATTGGATGCGATTGCTTTTGAGGCTAAGTGTGAACAGGGAGTGCATTATTATTACCTGCACTGATTCATTATTATTAATACAGTCTTTTTATCACCTTGCTTCACCACTACTCCAGGGCGGAGAACGCTGAGATGCATCGTATCCGGGAAATTCTAATTAGAGATCATGAAGCCGTCTGTCGGGAAAATGAACGTTTGCAAAAGAAGCTTCGTGATCTTGAAGTGTAAGTACGTATGCCAGATAAAACTAATTTCGTAGGATACTTTTCTACAGTTGGTCTGACAGCAAACTCGCCGACAGCTCTGCCAGATCCCGTCCTGTCAACGAGAGAACGTCGTCCATCATTAATGACTAACCCATAATTGCATTATTGTACAAGACCAAGAAGTTGTTCTTTAAAATCAATTTTCATCCAGCCATTTATGTCTTGGTAATCAACCTACATTGCTAAGCTTAGCTTTTTTTTAGGCTGTATGTATTATCTAAATAGTATTTACCATTACAGAAATTATGGAGAAGCATGCTTTGAATTAATCGTGGTATCTTGAAATGATTATACTATAACCTTGGCATTGTAACAGTCCTTAGGAAACTGCCAGCACAACACATTTTCATCTACAGTTAGTATATCTGGATTGCATTGGTATCAGTCTGGAGCATTACGATATGGTATCCAGTTGTGGCTTAAAATGTTTCCATTTAATCTTGTGATAGAGCGGTGACCAATGGCGAGGGTTTGAATGCCGCCATGTTTGGAAGCGCACCCACACCGCCACTTGGAACTCCGGCATCTGCCGGGAGCGGAACCTGGAGAACCTTACACGAACTTGCAAAGCAGGTGCGTACTTGTTGATACAGTTCGATTATTTGCTGATACCCAATCTTTCTGACTAGTTGTCATAAGTCATAAATAATCGACGGACTTTTTGGGTTGATATACTATAGACAAAATATGTCATTTTAACATGCTTTTAGCGGGGAAGATCGACGTCTTTACCATAGTCAAGGCACAGCAATTATATAGTGTCCATCTCCTGATAAATCCATTTCAGCCTCTACCTAACAAGAACATGGATAAGGAAGTGAAAGAAATGCGAGACACATTGAGCTCTTCTGGCAGTGCCGGCTCAGGTACGCGAAGCAGACGGGCGTCTCAAGAGCGGCTCTCACTTAGTCCAACTGTCACGAAGATAGGAGGACGTTAAGAACGTGCTGACCTTCTTTCTGTGCGAAATTTCGAATTATAACAAAAAGACGTTCTGCTAATCAGAATTCGAGTCATAAATCTGAACATCGATGCAATACGAGTTGAAATCATTCCCTTTACATACTCTCAATCGGATCTAAAAAACAAACAACACGTCAGCATGTTAGAGTCTGATCTAAATACAAGTAGCTGCTGACTCCTGACTTGGGGTCGGTTGGTTTGTTGTGGATAGTTTTTTTACAGATTCTAATTTATAACACGCCTATTGTAAATTTGACCGATAATGTTTGCCCTCGCAGGATTATGATTGGCAAACAATTTCATCAGACCGTGACGTGAGGGGTAATTGCATCGCGGTTAGTGCAGCAGCTATTGTATTTATAAGATGATCGTTCAAAACTTGATTATTACACAACCCACGTCAAAGGTCTAATAGCATAATTAATAACGAAGACCGTGTCACATAGTGTTATTGCTGGAGTTAGGTCGTTCACATTGTACACCACGTTCATAGCATTATTCTTTTTTTGATTACATCCTTCTGACAGCTATCCAGTTATGTTTCCTCGTCCACCGCTGTTGATGTAAAACTGCATTCTGCGTCTGTATTTGCCCTTTGTTGCCGCTTATGTTACTCTTGTCTCAAACCTCCGGGAGACCTTAGCGAGCGAGGCCCTATGACGATCTGAGTTTCCTCAACCTGTCACGTGCCACAACTATGTTAGTCGCTATTTCTTAGCTTGTCTTCTGCCATGATATCAGAGTCAACCGTTATTTTTCAACCCCCTAGTCAAAGTTTTAGAACGTCGGCGTAGGCGTAATGTACAAAGGAGAGGTAATATTTCGCACAGTAGCTACAGAAGACGTGAAAACTCATTGCTTGGCAATTGAGTGTACCCGTTTTGTGAATAACAGTAGTCTGCTGACGCCGCTTAACGGACGGCCATAGACAGATAATTCCAAGTTTTTCTGTTCCATCATGTAGTAGACTCAAGGTCGCGGCTCGTGAACCAAAACGCGTGCGCCTCGACACCATGACAGGTGAGACGGACTATATTTTGATAGCTGTTGGCGCATCATTTGGTTGTGAGATTTGGTCAACCTAACTTGCCTGCAATATTTTACATTTGACAGGTTCGTAATCACTGCACAATGTCGCTAAAATGGTCTTAAAGAATGCCAAAGCGATGCATCAGAACAACGCAGTGGTATAGATATATTATCATATTTCGATGGATACGTCTCATACTATTACGCATTAGTATGAATTTTAGGTGTACCGAAGATGACCAATGTCAAAAAAAAGGCATTTCAAAAAGATATCATTTTGCCGGTCCGAAGTCAATGCTCGACATTTATACATTGGTACCGTCCAAATGGTCCGATTTTACAGGAGGAGTCATAGTTCTAACCAAGAGCTATCGTCGTAGAATTTTATTGTCGATAAATAGCAGACCAACCACGCTGAGCATCAATAAATCGCAAATCGTTAGATTTCGAAATTCATTTTACTTCTGTATGTGTGGCATGGGAAAAACAGATTGCTCGTAGCTGTAAACTACATTAGTCAGACATACACAAATTGCTTCAACTGAAAGCTTACTGATGTTTTATTTTACCGTTGGCACACAAACATGAGTAAACTCTACTTAACGTATTACATGTATTTTCAGCCGCAGGCTCAGACATGCTCTAACACCCGAAGCAGCACTGTTTGCGCTAAATAGGCCGGCTAACGTCGTGTCCAAGCAGGCTAACTTTGTCGCATGTGAGAGGGGTTAAACGAGCAACAATGTTCAGAGATGAACCGCAGACGTATCGTCCAAATGGGCACGAGAAAACATTGATATTAGGTGACAGGGATATTGACTAGAGAACGATTTAGGTAAGACTGGCACGAGACTGCATAACACAGTTAATATTGAATGCTAGCCATTAGCTAAGCTATCGAGGTTCTTCTAGTTGTACAGAAGTCGATATGCAAAATGAACGGTTACCCAGTGACTTGGCATATTTTCTCGTCGCCTTACTTTAAAAACGTGTGAAGATGTACATATCATACGAAAGATACAAGATGGTGAGCTAATAAAATGTTAATATTCTGGTCGTAGATAATGTGTGTTTTGTCACTAGACACAATGGAAGAAACTGAGCTTCTAGGCAGTGGGTTATCATGGGAAAGGCTAAAGAGAGATGTCCACTACGATGCTTAGGACAGAGACACATGTCGAGGTTACATTTTTTTACAACCCTGTGCGCGTTTGAGCAGGTAAAATGCCCGTAGATTTCCCCAGCGCACACTATCTGTTCTAGCAGTTAGGTGCACTTCAGCTGATACTGTAAGAACCTAGATGCTTACACTATCAGTTGAAGGTGTGGCACAATCAGAAAACATGGCCCAAGCTAGTCACATAGCTCAATAAAGGTGAGCCGTGATTTATTTACAGATACAGTCATTTTTGTCTCGATAATCTGTTATGTCCTGTATTACGAAGCTTTTTTGTACGCTATATTTCGTTGTTAAGTGTAAAGAAGATAAAGAAAAAGCTAAAGCTAGGAAGCTAAAGTGGATGCGCCCGCAAGAGTCCAATGGCACGCCGCTTCTTCGGCAGTTTACATCCGTGGGATGGCTTGTCTTTGCACTGTCATGTAGGATGTTTAACCGGGAAATAGCTCATGTATTCATTTTATCGAACGGTTTCGTCCCAGGCATCTCCTGCAGATGAACTCGAAGAGGTTAATGAACGACCGTTAACAATATATGAGGTTTCCTCGTTTTCTCAGTAATTCTACGAAGACGAATTTCTATGATACCATTAAGAGACATCAATCACCGGTAGACAAAATATAAGTGACAGGCTCAGCTAACGTGCATAAATGGTCGTGAATTTTTTATAAATTTGCGGTGTTAATTCTACAGCCCTTTTCTTTCATTATTATAGGGTGATTTTAGAAAATATGGACAAAGCGACAAGCGTATTTTTCTTTAAAAATAAAAAGTATGGACAGGTGGTTCCCTAATTATCGAGGCCAAGCCCATGTCCAATCAACTACGATATATTCTCGCTTAGCGGTGTACAGAATCAGTAAAAGCTCCATGAGTAATTGGCAATCATTAAAGCTAATGCTGCGGGTGTCGTAACATTCTGACAAAAAAATGAAGTTGATGCAGGAATTTTATATCCATCTAACTAAGTAATCTCTCTGGCAAAATAACAGAATGAAATTTGAAGCATCACGAAACTAACAAAGGATTTGTAGAGAGCGCGTGTGTGCTAAAATAACCATCTTTTAGGTAACTCACTCAAATTTTATTTTGTTGAAATAATACATTCTGATTGCACCATGAAATTTAATTCAAATCAACAAGTGCTTTATTATTAACCTTCATTGTTATAACAAGTAGGCAATAATTCAAAGAACTCAACTGGGCCGTTGCTGATATTTGTGCCTCTTCTAGACAGCACGGCGCTAGCCAACTAATTGCTTACAGTTAAGTAGCGTTGTGATCGTAAAAATATCCATGCCTTCTAATATGCATGGTCTATAGACGGTCGCTGTTAGTTTTTAATGACAACTTTAATGGTAACCCACGTAGCACTGGTAAATGGTTCGTCGCAAAATATATGCAATAGAATAGCATATGTAAAAGCCGACGTTAAATGTTGGTCGATAGTCAAACCTACAAATATTTATTCTAGAACAGAATATATAAATAGAAGAGAGCAGATGGACAGCATCTTTGGAATTTTTATTCTGATGTTCCTTCGCAACTTTTAATGGGCTTATAGATTTTTTTAATATCAAGTTTTTAATAAAAACAAACGTGACGTATTACGGGGCCTCCATTATGTTCTACATAACCTCAGATAAAAATAGACTGTTTTTAGTGTACTCATTTTCATATTATTTTTAAATGTTACCAACATAATGGGTATCTTAAATAGCAAGATAACAAACACCTTGTTGATCTTACTCTGACAACCGCCTAGAAAAGAACGATTATCTTAAACGCTTATATATATATATATATATATATGCGAGTCGAGTAACACCGCGACTAACATCGCGTTATTGCTACTAATGTGCAAATAACGTAAATAGAATATGTCGCCAGAGCCGCCTGAACAGTGTTTATAATAAAAAGGTCAATGGTATATCGTAAGACGTCTATGGCTAGAGGTTCTAACCTGAATATGTGGCGGTTATAACAATGATGGAGACGGTAGCTACAGAAATTGATGAAACTGTATGTCCTAAAAGCATACATACAAACTGTGATGGTTTATTAAAGTTTGCGGAGTGGCCTGACAATAAAACGAACGAAGTTCTGGTAGAGCCATGCGACAACGCAGAGCTTTGTCGTATTTTCTATCTGTTCTCAAATAAAAAGCCGCTGATGTAAGGGGCGTGAAACGAGTAACACAAGATATTTGTATACCAGTCAGCTATAAACTTTTCGTCTCCTCTACAGAAAAATTATAATGAGTCTATCACATATGGCGCACTTTTAAGACAGTGGACTTAATAAATAACAATAGGAATAACCGACTGTCAATGCAGAAATAATTAGAATAATTAGTGTCGGACTTGACAGTATTAGGCATAGCGTACACAGATTCATGCTAGAGAGCGCACAAACTTTGATTTTGATCTAAAAATATTTTTTAAAGCTGACCATCAGCCAACATTTAACGTCCATGGTAGCAGTCTTTGCATTACTTCGTAAGACGGACCCCATATAAATGTAAATGTGCACCTGCGGGGATCGAACCCGGGCACCTACGTGTCTCCTCTGGCTGAATGCTTTGCAAGTCGTTATAGGATAACCGTCGATGCACACCGGTAATCTTGCCACGTGTTTGATTGAGCCACTGAAGACAGCCAATGCTGGCCTTCTCATCCCTTCACGCACACGGCATTAGATTTATACATTTTAGGAAACGAAATTAAACAATCCTACATAACTCGGTTTTTCCAATGGGAATGGCTTTAAACGTATTCAACGAAGTTACAGCAGTATGTTGGAGAGTGGCAGAACAAAAGGCGTTTCAAGTCATAAAACGGAAATTGTTGCGTTACACTTTTATAAAAAAATTGGTTTCCGTCATTTGCCTTGTATTCCTATTAAATATTTAGTCAGCGCATTCCTGCTACCTAGCTGAAGGATCTTAAAGATTCTGCTGAGGATGAAATTAAACAACCCTCTTATAACCAATATTCAGTAGTAAATAATAGACTTTAAACTACTGCTGGTTGTGGTAGAAGGAAGCCAGCGGATCTAACCGTCACGCGAATGTTTCAGTACCGCAATTCTATGCATGCAAAAGGATGCCAGATGCGTATATGCACAATATTAGACCAGCGGGTTAGAAAAGTTATGCACATATAGTTTTTGCTAGTTATTCTCACACTAACTCACATGAGAATAAAGACAGGGATCTGCTACGTCCAGCGTTTGGTCACACCAACTGGTTTTACTTTTATTACGAACACGTTTTCTTGGTTTCGTCATCTAAAAATACACACTTGTTTGTTGCCCTCGTCGACTTGAAACACTAACGCTATAATCGACTGGGCGCACAAAAAGGAAAATAGTGGAGTCGTTATGATAGTTACCCACTGACAGTCTCCATATAATCGTTTGCACTAGAGCGCCACATTCGAATGCATAATGCTTGTTGCATACATTTTCCATTCTGCAAAGCGCTACATCCTCACTGATTTTACACATATATATTTATATGATTATCACAGAATGCCATCATCCTAACTGGTTCATTGTTCATGCTCAACGTTATGGAGCTTCTCTAGTGCCCCCGTGGTATATATATATATATATATGTTACTTTCGTAATTCACACAATGTGCCACGCCATTTATGTTTCGAACATACATAGCCTTTAAGAAGACATATTCCTTTACGAAATCAAACCGATCAAGTTACTCACTAAAATTCTTCTCCAAGTCGTTAATTATTTCTTACGAGGTCGTCCGAATTGTAGCTTGGTTAGTCCATCATTTTTGAAAAACTCCTGCTAACTGACCATTACACAAGGAAACGCCATTTACATTACTCCAGGAAATAGTTGTAGGGACATTCAGTGTTAGTTTCCCACAACATTTACTAATTTTTCTCTAACATTTTTTGGCAAAAGTCACTTAGACCCGCTTCGAATAGACTAGTTCGGCTCGACATAGGTATCTCTGTCAAAACTTCAGTCGCACGCATTTCTGAAAAGAAGATGAGGTGACACAGGCGATCAGGTCCCCCTCCTCCCTCGACAACATTTTTCACCTATTTCTACAGATCCGCTTACACAGCATTCTTCTTCCTTCTTCAATTTGTCAATTTCCTCTTCCCTCCTTTTGCGACTTGTTTGTATTTGTTTGCAGTGTACTTCTTTATCTTCTGCCAGATGACACTAATCAAGATCATCACTCAATAAAGACCATCTGGTCATGATTATCTATTTACGAAAACATCACGTATGAGAAAAAAAAACATTTTTTGGCTTTTTCTTCTTATCGCGTTCACAAACACGTCGTCGATCACCCCCGGAACTAGTTGCAACACGACCTTGCGTGCAATATCTCCGAGGGTAACAGCCGAATAACTAATACTAATAATGGAAACGGACTCAGAGCGTATGAAGCCAACGTTTCTTTTTTTGATAAAACGTTTTCTCGCTCACTTTTTAACACAAAAACAGATTCATTGAACAGAGATCATCGCTACTCTGAGTCAAGCTAATGGCAGGAAAGATGCGGTCACATTATTATTAATAGTCATGAACAAAGTTTTACCTGTTGTGTCCTTTGTGTGTGTCTTGTGCAAATGCAGTTACGGACTTAGAACGGAGATGGTCGCGAAACAGTGTCTCTGTGTGCACATTGTCGTTTTGTGTGTGCTATGATTATTTTGTGTTTGTACTCGTGTACGCAAACTGCAAGCGCGTGCTTTACCCACGGCACATCCATTTACATTTGGAATCGCCAAGCAGTTGCTGTGTGTGTTCAACTATAATCAGTAATCTATATGCCACAATTATGTTTCTATATACATCGGTTAGATCTCACACCGTTCGGGTGCTTTGCCCTGATTTTCGACATGATCCCTTTGTACATAGCGTTATTCTGTCGCACGAACTTTGATCGCCACGCAAGTTCTTCCTTGATAAGCCTCTTAATACCGGGGGCGTGACACAAGAACGCGTCGTTCAACACTTTGAAGTCATAGTCGAGCAGGCACAGCTCGAACATTTGCGACATTTTGTCTCGTTTGCCTTCCCAGCTGAGTTCCTCAGCGTAGAGTGGTTCGGCGTTTGTGCCAATATAGATCGGCTCCCAGGACGAACGATCCTTACGGCGCTTCGTCGTCGTGAACACGGACATCGTAGATTGGTTGTTCGTGACAGAAGTCAGCCAGCGATCTCTTAACGGGAAGTTCTGGCATTGATCGCAAACGTAGCGATGGAAGAAAATCGCTTGTTTCTGCTTGTAGAGCTCTTTAAGCTCGCGTTTCGTTCGGGGCACAGAAAGCCCCTTTTCAATTTCGAAAATAGGCAATGTGTAAACGCTTTTCGAAGCTGGCTCACTGCTAACCATCTGGATGAAGCGTGGAATGATGTTCGCTGAGGGATAGAGTTCGATATCGGAGGCTAGAACATACTTCGTCAACGCTCGAAGGCGAGCGGCATTCCGCAAGACGTTGATTGGATAGGTGAGATTAGCAGCTTTTCGATAGTTGCCACCGTCTTGTGGCGGGGGCTGCGTGCAGTTTACGTCCATCGACATAATGTATTTTTCTGGGTCGGCTTGTATGTTGGGGGGCACATGGTTGCTGTGGTACACAACGTGGAATGTTGTGCGGTTGACCACACAGGGAATGCACTTCAGTAGGTAAGCGAGTTTGCGATTAACTACCGCTAGATCGCTGCCAGGTGCATATACTGCGATAGCTATCGGTCCTCCCCAACGCACGCATAGTTCCTCAACGTGCGGGAAGAAGAACTCGTGTGTCGCCTGAGTCGTGTATGTGATGCTCTGGTTGAACTCTGGCTGCTCGCCCTTCGCTGTGATGTAGTCGCCCATTACAACGTATGATCCTCGGTATTCAAGTCGATACGCAGGATCAAAGCGATGAATACCCGGTTTAACCCGCACTCCTGCGCTCACCTTAGCTTTGCCGGGTAGTCTACGAAGGTCGGTAATTCGAACGAGGCCTTTTTCGGCCGCTTCATGCAGGCCAGTATTATTAAGAACGACAAAGCAAGGCTCCAGAGTTGATCGAGGTGCGGTGAAGCACATGAAATTGTAGAGCGCTAACAGAATATTGCATAGCATAACAATCTTGCTGACTGATGTCCACGAGCCGAAACTCCGTAGAGTAGCGGAACTTCCTGGCAGCATTTTTAGGCGGTCTGGCGAGATCGGTCGCATTTTGATCAATGTTTCTGAAAACACGCCACAAAGTTCAGGTAATTTTTAGTCATTAAAGTCTGTGTGCAGATGCCTGGTGTAAGAAGTCACAGGTAACACTGTATACTCTGCCTTCGCTAGATAGCAACTTAGCCAGCCATCTGTGACACTACCCCGAATTAGATTTTCTTTTCTCGAGATAACTGAAGTCCCGCTTTTGTTATTCTTTAACTCTGAAATATTGAAACGGTTAGGGAGACACGCAGCTCATGCCCTTCAATCCGTCTAATCGACTAGGGTCATTGGCAAAAAACTTCAGGTCCTTCTGTTCCAGGCCCAAATCGAGAAAACGCCGCTCACTATATGTGTATTAATCTCCGCAGATAACTCCATGAAAATATAAATATGTTGTTAATTAAAATCTACTGCTGGAAAATCTACTGACCTGCAATTTTAGAATGACGAGAAGAATTGAGTTTTCGTAGGAATAATATATATATATATATAT
>MNPL01005616.1:13691-29584 GCA_002081605.1 Tropilaelaps mercedesae
TTGAAGCCCTGTCCCACATGATTCCTGTGTAAGTGGATCGCGGCTCCCCAATTTTCCAACTATAGTCCTAGAAACGTTGAGATTAGTTAAGCCTTTTTCGTACCTTATTAGTGGTTTCAGCTATATATTTTATCAGGCAAACTCCTGGCTGGTGCTGAATTCGTAAAACATGTTGCGGTCTATGGTTCTATTTTTGACAATCAGATTATGAAAGTAACGGGACGAATCTCGTAATGCTTGAGGGCTTAGGTAGTTTGAAATTAGTTATGTTACAGGTTTACTTATCTTTTTAATAGAGGGTCGGTTGATCTAGCAAAAATGGTATGGCAAACCTAAATGAATATCTAGCCCACATAAGCATACATTTATGCATTTGATTTGACATTAAGTATTTGATTTAGCGGATTAGCGGATATATAGCTCAATTGCCAACGTAAATTACTTACCAACTTCTCCAACTTCTTCTTGTCGCCCTTAGCGAGCGCAGAGTGACAATCCACATAAATTCGAGATGCAAGCTCCGCGAAGTCATCTAGCTCAAAATCTTCATCAAACTGCCGTAACTTTCTTAGTTGTAACATCGACTTCCCTTTCTTCTCAAGTTGCTTCATACGCTGCAGAGCACCGACCTTGGACAGGAACGACGCTTTACCATCGCCTGAAAGACAATGCAATGCAATACCATTCTTGGTAAACCCACGGGTCAAAACACATTATGGCTTTTCAAGTGCAAATAGTTACCAAATAGATGTTAGAACTAAAAAATTCTCTTTTCAACAGAAAGACCCTTTTACAGCTCGGCTGTGCACGAAACTTCACCGCTCTATAGATTCTTAAGCTAAACTAGCTTTCAAGGACTATCATCTGAAAAATATTAGCCAAAACATTTTCTCTCGATATCACCGTTTCTGAGAAATTATAGCCACTCACTATTAATGACAAATCAATGCTTTCTATTGGTATGCTTAGCGATTAGCTAACTAAACGGAAACACGGGGACTCACACTGTACGTGCATTGTAGCAATTTCCGAAACTATGTACTCAAATTTGAAACAGTCTCCATAAATTGTACACGAAAGGAGTCACCTAAGCATCAATGTCATTGAGATAATCTCTTATAGCACTTAATCATTCATGATACGGGGTTAAAAACCCCTTGGAAAAGAGCATCGGACAAAAGAAGACTTACCGTATTTAGTTTACGTACAAAAGTTTAAACTTCACAAAGTCATATTGTTAGAGATAATAACACGTTTTTCAGTGTGTTAGGTGGCACAACGTTGTGGGGAATACAGTAGGAAAATGAATTAGTCTTCGCTAATTAGTTAAACGATATGCCTCCAAAAGCGTCTAAAGTATTTCACCTTCCGGTGGAACGTATGGTTCGACGACTGTTCCTGTGCATGCCATAAAAATAGGCTTCTCGATCCAGACGCGGCCGGGGACAAGGCCCTTTTCTTTCAAAAGAGTCCTCATCTGAAAAATAAACTGCAAGATTAGATAAAATCATCGGTGCCATCAATCGTCGAATTGCGCTTGGACAATTATTAGATTCGGAGTACTCAGTACTTAAACGCCACTCGCCCGATGTCAACTTATGGAAATTTCATTATCTTTATTAGCTCAATGATGATGTTAATCCCATATGTGGTATTCGAAACAATATTTCTGAGGTGACATGCATCCTTAAAAATAGGCCAATGAAAAGAACGAGTTATTCATATTTTATCAGTCATTTGCGTGCTGTATGAGCATACGTCAGACTTAATACGGGCTGAATTTTAACTGGCTTGACAAAGTTTCACATGTTTACACATATGCACTATGTAAACGTCTATTCATTTTCTTGTCTTAGTTCATTTTAAAAGGTGAAGCCTTCGAAAACCTCTGGACGATAGAAGCCCTTAGTGGGTTACTCCATCTAGTACCATTTCGTCCTCAAACTGCCGTAAATTTGAAAAACTATATATATATATATCGTTTGCGAACAGCAAAATTGTTGACATGTACAAAAAGACACACAACAGAATAGTGGATTGTTAGCATATATACATCGAGCTCCTTGTTGCTAGAAGTAAAAGGTAATAAAAAGAAGCACCTTTTATTGTAGAAAAGTGTATGGGAAGAGTATTAGATTGAAACAGCGGTGCATATCACGTTGATAAATTTGCGCTCTTCTGTCTAAAAAATCAAAATTTCAATGAACAGGCAAACAAACTTTTTCCTCCTATCACCATTTTCAACATATAAAAAACAACAAAAGTGTACGTCTACGTTGTCTTTAGGTCACCCAAATTTGCATGTATATTATCGAAAAACGCTTCATAAGTTCAACACCAGAACAATGATCACGATTGTGCGTCCTCGCCGATCAGTAGAAACTCCACACGTAAAGCTGTCCGGGCGTATGGGTATGCTTATAGAGTAGATGGCTAATGTTGATGTATCTTCTTCTTAACTAAAAAAAACCAAAACTGGTAACATATATCATATTTATATATTGAAGGTAATTGCTACTAATAATTGCTTGCGATGTAAAACAAGCACTGTCTTACGCGCGACCTACTTAGCAAGGTGGAAGCAGTGCGAGTAAATGTGTACGATGGGAAAAATGCTTCACTAGAAAAATTCCGCCAGTACCAGACAGAGAGGTGGTCAGCTGTTAGTGACTATATGAAAATAACAGAATTGATTCCCACCTCTTCAAAACTAAGTTTTGATACATCTTTCCGTGCTTCTTCATAGTCGGGTAGTTTCACGCGGACAGTTTGATTTGCCCGGTATATCTTCCACTTGGGATCGCGGTGCCTGTTGTTCATGTGGCCACGAAATCGATGATTCATCCGACGCGATTCCACGCATAACTGATATATGTATTGGCGATGTTTCCCTGCACCAACGGTAGCGCGCAGAGACACAGCCGACATCTTTAATGAGTCTCGACCTCACTGAATAGATTCCCGTTCACCGTATTCGTTGAGCGTGGCATTCGGTATGCATTCAAACATGTTGCATTCTAACATTTTTTGTTAATCCACGGAGCACGGAGAAGTGCAACGCAGTTATGACGGGTTTGTCGGGGGCAGCGGCGCGTAGTCGCCGTTACAATTTTCTTTTGACATTTTCGCCGTCCATAGACTACCGCGCAGATGATCAAAGCTCAACCTAGTTCAAATTAAAACTACATGAAACGAACGGGAAAAAACTGGGTCGTGCACAATCCTTTACAACCCGGACCTCAGCGCCTGTGGCGGTCTCAGCCAAGGTTGATCGGCCAGAATTGATGCATTTTCGAATGCCTGCGGCCGTCCGTCCGCTAATACCCGCTGTTGTTTGGGCCGCTGTTGGCGCGGCTGCTACGGTTTGTTGGCTCGCTTGCCACTGGCGACTGGTGTCGGTTCACACGTGGAAAGTATGGTTTGGTGATGTGCGCTGTTTTGCCTAAATCGTGTTCTACATTGAACGTGAAATCGTGTAGAGTGACATTGCAGCCACTTGCCTTGGATATCCTTGCATGCAGTAACATACAGCACGTGAGTACCTTAGCAGGACGATGGCGACCTTTGTTCAGGTGGGCACTTTCGACGAAAAAGTTTAGGTGCACCTTTACTCCTACCTACTAATAGTTTGTTTCTCCCCAAAGTCTATTTTATTGCCGTTTGCTTCTATGTAGTAGTTCATTATCGATCACTCGCTCTATTGACGATGTCTGTGTGGCAGACATATCTATCAGTTTGGCGAACAGGAGCTTATTGGTCGTTGGATATTAGGCAGCACGTGCGTCGAACGATGGAAGGTTGCCGCAATGTGTGACCACGTACGGTTGTGATTTTGTGTGAGACAGGTGTCCGAACACGTTGAGGTGAGCATCTATACTTTTACATGACCAACACATGACGCGAATGAGTGGCGCAGATGTTTATTTATTTGGTCTGGTTTATTCGCATACGATAACCCCTGGCCCGTCCGCCAGCCGACATGAAGCTGTAGTATTTTGCTTACTGAAAAGTACCTGCGGCTGAGTCAAATTTTTTTCTCTGTATAGGTCGATTTTTACTCACGCACGCCCTGGAGCCAAAAGCTGGCGTGTCTCTGGAAGTTTGTTTATAAATAAGTGCTTTCTGTATTCTGAGATTTAATTCAGAGGAAGGGTCGATCTGATTAGCGCGACTGAGATTCTTCACGATGGCTGCCACGCGTTTATGGTTGTACTGTAGTCACCCGTATGTTCGCTGTAAATTAAAGCTTGACGAGCTTTCACCCATTACCTCCCTGCGATTTTAGGCGCCGTTACCTAGGATCAAGTCTTGTTTCGGTGTACGAACCGTTCGAGCGATATGCTAGCGGATATAGACGGCATGATGACGGCGGCGGAACAAGACTGCTCCATGTGGAGTTAACACCATCGTCAAATGTTGCCGGCTTTGATTGGAGTGCCTGTGACTGCTGTGCGGCGTATTAGCTGGCGTATACACCAACGGCGTAGCTTTTATTGGAAAAGCCCGGTCAAACTTCCTGTCCTATACACGCTAGTATAAAACACTGCTATGGTATTTTCTTAGTATCCGGTGCCAGCATTTAGCTTCAGAGTCTTGAGTGGGTTTAAAATTGAAATTGACGAGAGTTCTGAATTGCAGGCTAAGAATTAGCTCCAAAGCCATGGTAGTTCCCGTTATAGAGGCCTCTGAATAGAAGAAGCCAATTAAAACCGTCAACTTGATATAATAATTCGTTATTGGAATGCCGCTAGAGGGTAACTTGCAGTCATTGCTGGTATTATCACTACAATCCTAGTGACTAGAGTCAGTGCACTGTGAAAGTTTATGATTGATAGGACTATATGTAATGTATAATTGATGAAGTAACAAAAATATGCTGGACACCTACATTCATACATTTACAAAATACAGAGGTAAATTATGAGCTTGGCCTACATGTTCATGGTCGAGAACCGAAGGCCTCTTTCCATCTACAGCTATCGTGTACAGGTACCAATGTATAAAGGGTAAACTGTTACTGTCTGAGCAGCTGTCAGCATGTCGACCAATCAATGTCATAGATGTGGTAAATTGGTTACGTAATGTGGTTAATAAGGGGTACGGATGGTCCGGTCACGAATAAGAGAACTAAGCGCACTTCGTTGTTTGTTAACCCAGTTGTGATGTCAAATAGTAAAAGAATTCCGGTTCTAGAATTAGCCGAGCGTTGCCGCATTTTCTGGCCAATAAAAAGTTATGCACGCAAATGGCCAGTAGCTGCCAAGATATAGCTAAGTAAAATACAAGACGGCCAACTCCCCAACCTTGATCTTCCATTAGCAAAGACTCTTTACCATTGTGGTAGGACTATATGGCTCAGTATACGGTAGCTTGAATGGTTGTTTGAACTTCGTTCCTGAACAAGCGTCCTTGCAAAGTACAACATGATCTGAAAGCATTTAAATTTTCTGCGGTTATATTATTTCTAGCTTTTGATGTGTATAACGTTAGGTAGATCGTCTCCCACCCTCCCAGCACAACTACTACAAAAATCTCCGAACGACCCATCGCAGTGGATAGATGAACACGGCGGCAGTTTTGCTTTTACAGAGGCTCGCGGGTAAAGTTTACGCAACGTTGCCGTCATTTTAGAAACCTGGGTTGACCTATACAGGTCTAAATATCTTTAGGGCTGACCACCAGCCAACATTTAATGTCCACGGTAGCGCTCTTTGAGTTCAAATGTAGATCTGCGACGACGTGGTTCGAACCTGAGCGCCTACCTATCTCTTTCGGTCACAGAGCACACACGAGTGCGCCAAGCCACCGAGTTCGGACGACCTATACAGGTATAAGCCGATGAGATGGGCTAGGATGTGGAAAAGAAGAGTAGCGACTGTAACACACCTTAAATGAAGACAATTATCACCCTTCCCTTTTCTCTACAAAAAACGAATCAAATCCGACTAAAAGGAGTTCAGGCACATCAGTGTCTAATTTTTGTGCAGCTTTAGCTCCATCTTCTTTTCTTGTAGTTATAGTGATTTGCCACAGGCGTCATTTTGGATCTTCAATTACCTTTGTGTCTAATGCGACTGCCATTAAGTACCTAAATACGTAGCCTCTAAATATACCGAAGCTGCGGTGTAAGTCTCTGCTGTCACAAATTTAATGTAGTTTCTGTGTTTTACGTGTTTTAATGATTTTGGCGGCTACGCGACTCTGCTGTAGGCGCCTTCGATTGCACATTCGAATCTTTCCTTCAGCCACTTGGAAGATATTAAGATGTCGGTTTAAAGATGTGTTTGCACTCACTATCCGGCAAGAGGATTATTACGGTTCGAATGTGACTTGCTTTTAAACGTTGTATATTTAATAAATAAACTTTTTGTTTGGAAGTCCTTGAATTTTTTCAACGCTAGCCTCGCAAACCAACTACTTGCTTGTGCGAAAAAATTTGCAATTTATTCAAAACTGCCTCTGCATTTTATAGAAAAAGCGTTTAATCTGAATAAGACCCGGTAGAAGTTCGAATTAAGTTCGTCAAGTTCCTGTAAGGTTATGTGCAAAGCCAGCTATGTACAATGTTTGTCGGCAAACGGGGATTCCTTTCATAAACAGTAGCAGAGCCACTGTAAATTTCAATAGCTTTATGCTCGGTGCTTATAGCTGTTTCCAGTTTACAATCTCAATGTACTCTAGAAACTAAAGGCTGACTATTATCATTATTATGTTATGTGTTTAGTAAGACAGTTGCTATTTTCGAGACATCTTTATTCATTGTTTTTACATGGTGAAGCAAGGGAAGGGGAGGGATGGGTAGGTGAGTTCGTGGCAGAGTTCGAATTGATTGAGCATTCAACCAGCGGGCCGTCTTCTGATGAAAATCGGATACTGCCTACTTGAAAGCTTCAAAATTCCCTTTGAAGCTCACTCCACACTTCACCCGCCACACTTAGCTGCGCTCTTTGAGGATGAAAGCAGAGGAAAAATTGCAAAAATGCCGCGAAGTTTCTTCAAATCGGCGCAGCGAATTCTCGCGATCTTCGAGGTTGCTGGCGTTACTGTCTCAGCGTTCTCTTTAAACAACAGAGTGAACCGTGGAAAGAATTTATTCAGGCCGCGATAGAAACGAAAAGGTTATAATTCGATGGCGATTGTCGAATGGCATCTATTGGCTTAACTGCAACTCACCTGCTACATCGTATCGTATGTTATCACTATACGCGATTTCGGGCTGAGACCGAACAAGGCCGCCGAGATCGGCATGACTTGAATTTTGAATATAAGAAAAAAGGCCGGCGCCTAACAACTCAACGTTGTGATTGTACGACTACTACTACTACTGTCATGCTCATATTTGCATTTGGCTAATGATGTTGGTGCTCCTACAAAGAAAATAGTGCAGGTATGTCTGTATGACGTGTGCTGTAGTTTATATTTCGACGCCTATTCGTTGGCATTTTCATCTGTGCCGACGCCTAGCCGAGCACCATACCATCACTGAACCTGGCGTTAATCAAAATGAGCCTTGTGGCGGTATAATATTCCTAAAAGTGTTTATACTGTTCCAGTATTTACAACATTTTGTAAAACTTTGCGCATCGGCACAGTTATTTTGGCTGAAATCTCGCTGTCTAATTCTC
This sequence comes from Tropilaelaps mercedesae, assembly GCA_002081605.1. Lineage (NCBI taxonomy): Eukaryota > Metazoa > Arthropoda > Arachnida > Mesostigmata > Laelapidae > Tropilaelaps > Tropilaelaps mercedesae. The sequence continues at coordinate 21,317 of MNPL01005616.1, forward strand.
TTTGTTTCTTTGTTGGTTCCAGCTATTGCTGATTGTATTAGTAATTTGGTTGTTGCGTGAATTAACTGCAGATCGAAGGTTTAACTGCGAGTCAACTCAAGTTAACATTGTTATATGTCGGTTTCTACTGTAAATACGTAGCATGAACTGTCAGTGTAGTTAAAATTTCAGATTCAAAAATTATTAGAAGGTTCGAGTAAGGCTGAATTTTTGCAATCGCAAACATAGAGTTATAGACCATCCGAGGGATTTTCATCAAGCTAATATCTTTTAGAGAATTGACAGAGTAAGAGCTAAATTGAGAGATCGAAACGCTTCGCTTAAGAAAATCGAAATATCTTTTGCATGCAGCACACTTTGTTTGTTTGATTTACAGCCTTCGGATATGATGTTTAGAATGTTCTTAGTTGTTTTCCATTGCTAAGAGTTGTTGAAGGAATTTTCCTGCGTGGATAATTGGTTGTTCAGTAGTTCACAGTCTCATGTAGCGTAATTGAACGCAAGGAGTTATTTTCCTCTTACTATACTCTTCTCTTTATATTTATCGTATCTTTTTCCTAACGTTTTTATCTCTTTTTTACAGAGTCCCCGCGTGTCGGCGAACGTCGCTATTATAACATTTTCAATTAAGTCAAAATATATTCCTCATCAGCGATGACAGCGACTATGGATTATCGGCGCTCAGACCATCAGCGGGAGAGTAGGCCGCCACGAGCGCGCCAGGAGAGTCTTTGTTTGTCTGAGTTTGTCGATGAAATACTTCAAAACGACGCAGATATTCTTCGCCAGGCGGACGACTTCATGCATTTATTCCCCGTCGGCGACGACATAGCGAATATTGGGAATCTTGACCCGTTTTCGAACATCGATGGGGAGGACATCGAGTCAGTGGTGGGTGTTTGCACATTTGCCCATGCAGATGTCGTAGCTTCTGTAATCGCTCGGGCCATAAGCTAGAGACTTTATTAACACGTCAGTAGCCACTGTATAAGTTGAGATCAGTTCCTTTACGGCAGATACGGACATTTTACTGTGCTAAGAGTCAGCAGGGATTCCGTATTCACGCTTTTTTCTGAGCTTTCCTATAACAGGAGTTTTCTATTGGTTGAGTGACGTTATTGGCTCCTCCAGTACCTACCCACGAGGCTCAACAGGCTTAGCCGGATGCTCAAAAGTATGCATTGACCATGTTGTATGGCTTCACAGTTTGTACCGCTTGGCGACTCCAGCTCTTCTTCGGAGACACCAGAAGATGTCGTAGATGTTGAATCCGTAGACTCCTCAGAGAACGTCTCAATACCAACAGGGTCTTCCACTGATCAACACATCGGAGAAGCAGGCATTGGATACTCGTCGCGCAATTATGGATGCGCGCGTACGGTGGGAGTGCTGCCACATCACTATGGCGAAATGAAAGTACGACTTCGAGCTAGTGCCGAAGCCGCTTCTTTTAAGAAGAAAAATGCTGATGGTGTCAATAGCCAACACGACAATAATGGTATAGATCAGTCAGGTAAGGCTCGGGGCAATGTCCGTAGTACTAAGATTTATGACGCTGTTAAATCTTTTATTTATGAATTACAAGGTACTGTAAGTAAATTTCAATTTACGGAAGAGCTAAGTACCATAGAGTGCTGTTGCAGCAGTAAATACTCGAATGTGTTGCCCTCATACACAACTCAGCAAAATTAAATAGAAGCAAAATGACGAAAAGTAGGTGGTATGTTTTTTCTATAGTTAGGCTTCAGTTTCACCTAGAAACTAAATTCCTTCCTCCTATTCACATTATAGAATGGCTATTAAGGAGAAAATCGTTCGATACTGAAAGAAAAGTCAATACAAATTTCTCGCTACGATAACAATTCAACAGTGGCTGTCAGTGAGACCGAATTTAATTTCTAGAAGACCATTAGATGGTGGCATTAATTAACAAGACTGCTATTCCGTAAGTCTGGTAGGGAACAATAAATATATAATAACACTCTTTGCGTTCTGGTAACAGCAGGAAATTTGCTTCCACTATTTGCATCGCCGACAAAATATAACAGATCAAAGATAGAACTTTCATTAATATCCTCGCCAGCTCTTAAAGAGAAGAGAAAACCTACCAGCCGGAAGTCCTTGCGGAAGCGGCACCGTCGACGCATACCTAAAGCGGCAGCAACTTCGTCACCTGTTGAATGGCGCGGCGCCCATACATCCACCACAGCAGCTCCTTACGTACCTCCACAGTCCCCTGCCAAATTGCCCTCCGGTCGGGCCGATAGTTGCTGCAGCAGTGATAGCCGCTGTGGTGGTATTAGCTCCTCGAGTAGTACAGATAAAAATAACAACAATGAAAACTCCAACTCGTTAAGCTGTGACAGTAAAGAGAGTGGTAAAATGAAGGGCTCGCAGGATACCCTGGCCACGCTTAGCGAGAGTAACAGTAACAGCTCCACTGTTGCTACCAGGACGACGTCGGTAGGTTGGCCAATGTACAGCAATTACTAATCACAGCAATTACTAACCAAGATGTGACCCGATAGAGTGAAAAGTGCAAATGCTCCATTAGTAGTTAAGAACACTATATTCCCTCAAAATAAGTTTTTTTGTGTCGCGATTGCTTGGCACATAATTGTTTCATAAAGAGAACTTTTCTGGAACGGTGTAGCAGAACATCACATAATGTATGTATATGTATTTACCGTCCATTTTTTCCTAACGCTGTTTCGCTCATTTAGTTCATGTTCTTATTCGATTCGTTCTTATTGTGCATTCATTCTAGTCTTGTCCAACAGAATCGGTGCCGAGACTTCGACTTGACGGCCTACTTGTCTCCCCTTCTCGCCAGGTCAAAACCAGACAAAAAGTGGTGACACGCTCCCTCGTGGAGAAACTCAAAGCTGCCGCTCAGAGGGCGACTGCCCGCCAGTCAATTTTGTTGCCCGTACCTACGTCGAAACCAGCCGAACACGCCCTGGTGTCGCTCGATCACGACTACTGTTCCCAGCGACAAATAGTTGGAGTGGATCGCGACAACCTCGAGCCGGAACCGATGGACGTCGACAGTGACGAAGAACAGAACTTGGTCCGTATCGAAGTGTTACCTGATCTCAGTCTGGCGAAACGTCAGTCAGGTGGTTTCCACCAGTCGATGAATAACGAAGCTAGCTTATTGCTGCCACAGCCGTTGCAGAAATCCGTTGGAATTATCGTTCATCAGAAGTCACCACAAAGCCTTCTCAAGTTCAACCAGCGAACAGAAGCTGTTTTACAGGTATCGAACTCTCAGAAGGTCGATCATGAAACGGACGTGGTATCGATACCGGGACAGTCAAAGGGAACAGTGATGATTGACGAGAGGGCGATGTGGACATCCGATGGTTGTACGATGCCATTTAAGAGTGGCATGGGAAGTATTGGACAGGTTTTGTCGAGTATTGAGAGTTTTGTCGAGGAGGAAGAGGTGGTAGCAACAACGACGCCAAGTGAGGGTGCTCTATCAGATTCGGGCGTTGAAAGCCTTGACCGCCGGAAAGAGAGTCGCGAAAGGGATGAGGCTGATTTTGATGACGGCATCGTTGAAGACGGCCGCGAGAGCAGACGGTGGAGAGAAGAAAAAGCTAGACGCATCAAAAAACGAGATGCCAACAACAACAATATTAACAAGAATGGAAATTCGGGGTCAGACGCTCTCCTGTATCGTGGTCGTCGGCGACGCAGTGGCTCGGCCACCAGCAATTCATCTTTCAGCTCCACAGATAGCGGCAGAAGTCGGAGCAGAAGTAGCGAATGTAGATGTGCGTCTGGTGACTCTAGGAGAAGTCGAATAGGCAGACAAATAAGTCACGATCGACCACTCAGGGATGGATCTAGCCATAAGAGAAGCTTGTCGAGACAAAGGAATAGCTGTCGGCGTTGCAGAGATACATCACCGGACTATACCGTTGGTAAGTGTGTGGAGGCGAAACATTTCATTAGTGAATGGAGGTTCACAATGTGATTCTAAAACTGCGTCATTTCTGTCGTTCGTTCTAAAGTTAAACCCTTTTTAACAGATCACTTGGATATCGTGCTCATCTCGCCGCTTGTTTAAGTCTTTGTAATTAAATGATCCGAAATAAACGTAGCTAGGCCATTTACTATTCCATGTCTGGATTGATGTATAAACGAACAAGAAGACTGAACGCATAAGATGTGACAAAGTAATTATGCACTAGCTATTTGGATATGAAATACGGTTAACGACCTGCCGTCTGCTCCTCGCAGGCTCACATGCAAGTCGACACCGCGACATTCAGATGAGACAACGTGAAGCATACGTGGCTGCCGGTTGGGAAACGAACGAATCTAGCAGTAAGAGACCCATTACTCAGAAGCGGGAACGCAAAAACATTTGGTGCATGGACGCTCAAGTACCTTCACCAAACACAACAGCAGCTACTACTCGACCTCAGTCGTTGACAGCTATGCAAGAGGCACTCGAAAAGATTCGAAGGGGTGGTGATCGCAAAATTATTTATGTTGGTTAGTAACTCTTAGCTAAACTATGTTCGGTTCTGTCATACGACAGAAACAAAGGCGCCGGACGAGTATCATCGAAATGTGTTTATTATTATCATTTTAATACTATTTTACTTCTGATTCGGCTGTTCGTATTCATATGGTACGACACATTATAATTGGTGCTCTTGCTCCACGTTTTATTCAATTGCTTATTTGTTGTAATAACGTAACGGCACACCTGGAAATTTTATTGAAACTTCAAGAGAGTACCGATAACAATGCTCTCGAGGGGTCATGTTCATCTAAAAATAGAATCGAGACATAAATAAAAAAAATGCTCAATGGTTTTGTACCGAATCCCGGTGCCTTACTCGACGCTTGCAGGCAAAATTCCCGAAGGAACAACACGAGTTCAAATCCGCGAATGGTTTTCCCGTTTTGGAAAAATTGCTGAAGTTTCTCTCCATTTTCGAGATGCTGGAGAAAATTACGGCTTTATTACATTCGATCGCGCAGAGGACGCCTATCGTGCCGTCGAACAGGGGAACAACGATCCAGGGCTACCCAAATTCCAACTCTGTTTTGGCGGACGGCGGCAGTTTTGCGGGCAACAGTGGTCTGATCTAGACAGCCAACCCGAAAAGGACTACCTGCGTGAGCGGGTCGATGATTTAGTTAAGAAGAACGATGACGACTTTGACAGTCTACTCAAATCGCTCAAAGGCGCTCCACTTTCGGGCGTTAGGAGAAGGTGAACAACTTTCTTTAGGCTTGAGAGGTTCACACCGATACGAAGAATGTGAAATGGGGTTGAGCAGGCAGGTTTGCCAATTAACATTATCTACGCATTATCTACGAAGGCATACGTGCCGTGCTTAGCAGTCTGCACTAACTAAGCTGACAACACCGGGGTATAAACCAAAAAGTGGGGCAACAAAAAAGTACGTACACATATACACACACACGCCAATGAAATCTGTGGGAAGAAATTGACTCTTTGCCTAACAGTGAGAAACCACACAGCTAATTGGCTATCAGAAGTTCGAAAATCTGTCCCATACTTTAAAACAGTTAAGTAAATATAGGCTAGGAGGGCCAGGCTAAGAGATGCTGACTCGTGAACATCGCACTCTAATAGCATTTATGTATGATTTTTGCCTGGATTGTGATACCGATTGGTGGAGGCCATGCGATAACAGTGGTATTAAATGTTCTAGTAGTAATAACTAAATACTAATCGTAGTAGCAAAAGTTGTGATGGAGACAAGCATAAATTGTATCCGAAAATCGGAAAGACACTAGATGAAAACGCATGCATTAAGGTACGCAATGAATACATAGTTTAATAGCACAATAGAAGTGAGAGCATAGGCGGTTCGTAAAATACTTCGAGGGGTGGGGGCAGGTTTCAATGGATCCTAGAGCAACCCTGGGAAGTCGGCGAGCTGAGCTTTTGAGTTTTTGCATTAGAAGTGTCTGGAATGTGGGACATAGCGATGATGTATTACAGGTTCGCGTATGCAGCTAATAACAGGGTCTATTTACGATACTAATTCAAATGCAGTTTGTTACACACAAGTGAATAGTGCAAAACCGACAGCCCGATAGTGCATATGCAAAAAATATTACATAAAAATAACATAAGATCTAAAACAGGTTACGAAACGAATTGTAAATTGCAATAATCATTTTTGCACGTACAACAAGACAATCTACTAAATGGCTTGTCAGGCAATGTTTCAGTACTGTCAACAGAATATTTTTTCTTCAAAGCGTAAGTGCCTTCCTTTAAAGCTCTCTACTAGGGAGATCTCTTTTGAGCGGATACTGAGAACTTCATAATTTCATTATAAATATTGGTAATGTAACAACCTCTTGAGCAATTGATTTCTCTTAACCCTGTTTAACTTCGTAATTAAGCTTGAGGTGAGAGCAAATGTTACTTACGTAAGCTACCAATCGTTCATTTTGAATTTGACTTTCGTCGTTGCGTTACACCAAAGGACATAGCCAGGAAAACAGACTGGTAAAACGGGCAAATTAATGCAGGGTTATGCATTAATGTCACTGACAAGGCATTAACAAGCGATATTGGGTCATTCAGACGGCCTTTAAAAAGAAAGGACAATTGAGATCAACTTTTCAGCTTTGTGCTATTACTATTATTATTGTAAGTTCTACAATATGTCAGTAGTGCCATCCGGAGACTCGTGGTTAGCATTATCATTATTTTTAATTAAATTAGTGTCTTGGAACTTTCCCTCTAACTTGCAGTTGTTGATTTCAGCAGAATTCCTGCCATGATTCATATACACCGCTCATATCAGTTGATTCAATGCTAAAGACGATGAAAGACTAGCGATTAAGTAATTAAATAACAAGTGGCCGAATATGATTCAGTGAGCTGTAGAGAACTATAGAATAAGCAGCCTATTGCTATATGAGTTACCACTAATCAACGATTATAAAGCCATTAGTGTGAATATTATTATTAACATATATATATATATATATATATATATTGGTAATACTTTTCCTTCAATTGATGAGTTCGATAATTTGGACAAACCGGATGTGTGACGTCTGCGAGAGTCAGGGGTGTGAGTGTATGTTAAAAATAGCACTCATTGTTACGATATATTAAGCACTAAACTAAGAGCATTAAACACCGAAAAACGCGATACTAAACATTTAAGAATATTCACAAACAAAAAAAATACACGCACACTTAATCACTCGCATACTCAATAACGAGTTCATCTTACAATGGCGTACCACAGCTGATGCTAATGTTAGGGCGTGCATAACGGCAGCGCTCATGCGGTTGAGCAGAAGGACTGTTGCGTCCACTTGCTATGTGATACCGACATAATCAAATATAGACAAGTGGCACGCATTTGCTAGTTCCGCTTCTTGATGTCTGCAGGTCTACAATGTATTTCAGTAACCCTTTGAACAACTAGATCAGTAAAGAGGGCTGTTGCGATGACGGAGGCACATTAAATCATTGACAGAAACGCTGATAGGGTGCGGGGTGGACGATGCCGCGATATGCAAGGAACGAGACAACGTGAGGAATAATGTGGAACCGTATTACAAATCTTTTGCGTTACATTGAACACCCTGATTCATGTTCAATAGGACGAACTATTGCAAACAGAAACAAGAAAATAAGCAGAGAGATGATGCAGAATCTAAATAATCTCCTCATGACTATTGATATCCGTGAATTCAATTACTGTAAAAATAGAAATAGGAAGAGGGTCAGTTTATTTTTTGACTCATAACAGACATTGTTAATCTAAAGGCGAGAAATAATCTGTCCAGCGTAGGTTATCCGTTATTCACGCTGCGATTCGATAGGATAATACATCTTTCCCGATATATTTTTTATTAGGTGTGAGCCAGGTAAATTGTAGGGCCGAGCACAAGTTATTCAAAAGCTACGCAAGCCGGAAAGCCAACTAGGCCAAATCTTTCTAATGCCAATAACATTTCGAATGTACAAAAATTTGCTTCGGTATCAACCGTCCATTAATTGAAAGCGATATAGAACTGTACAGCAATTTCGCTTTCGGTGTATATTTCTTGTTGTCACAAATTTATATGTAAATTGACGTCATAGATTCATGCGGTTCTACGTGAAACCTACGAAATGCTTAGAAGAATAACAGCAAAGAAGAAAAAGCAATGAAGGAAGGGTAGGACATTGAGGTGACTTACCCTTTTATATATATATATATATATATATATATATATATATGGATGATTTTTTTTTAT
>MNPL01005618.1:6371-19161 GCA_002081605.1 Tropilaelaps mercedesae
ACGTAATTAATAGGCAAGCAAGAGAATACCCAGCGAGGTGGAGTGCTGTGAGACCGCAGTGGAGCGTTATTATCTGCACGTTTGGCTTGCTGGACCTATTCGAGCGTAAACAGGGAGGTGGGCGCGGGCGCACGCGCAGACGCGGGCGCCAGTGGTGCCCGCGACAGGTTCGGGCGTTGTGGCGTGCGTGGCGCTCGGCACCACCCTGGGGAGCCTGGTAGAGTGGGGCGGCGGGGATCAGCTCGGATCAGGGCCCCTGGGTGCTCACGCAGGCCCCCCACACCCGCCGACTGGACCCCCGCACTCACATACACACAGTCACGGACACCACATCTCAAGGGAGCTTCGCCTTGACGGGTTGGATTCGCCCGGCCAACCGCTTAGTCCCCTGCGGGAAAGCCTCCGTGAGTCACTCAGGGATCCGCTAAGGGACCGGGCGCCCCCACAGGCCACCGAAGGAGGCCCCAATCCCCTCAGTACACAACAACACCATCAGCACCAACAACAACAACATCTACTCGGCGGCAAGCTGGAGCTCCTCGTAGACCTTCATGGGGACATGAGTGACCGCCAAAGTCAAAGTGAGTGTTCAAAATGTATAGTCGAAGCGGAATGATGGTGTAACATAAGTTAATGACGGTACAGCTTAAGGTGTGCCCTATGGGGACCATAGCTAAATTCCAAGAAGGCTAAACGAGTGACTAGAACTGCGTCGTCCCTATAGTTCTTATCATTAAAGAATATTTTCGTCAACCCGTTAAACGCCCTATTCTAAATATTTTTGGAACGGTAGATAAAAAGCTACCGCCTTAGTCCTAAGAAAGGGTCGCTCTAAAAAATGTCGGTGTAACTTCATCAGGTGTTTTTAGACATGTCTCGCCAATTATTGCTAGTAGTACTGTTCACGTTGTTTCAGCTCCTCTTAAAATTACAAGTTGAAGTAGTACCATATATACAATTACACAGGCATTGGCTTACTACGAGTCGGGTGAGCACCTTAATTTAGATTATTGTAAGAACATGCAATACGTTCGCAAATTTAAATTATATTTTTTGTATAAGCGAAGGCTATTTTACGTATTTAGTGAATAGGTTAACTAACAAAAACAGTACTATCTTAGTTCCTGCTATAACGAATATAGAGAAATATTAAGAATGAGTTTACAATGGAAGGTAATGTAAGGTGCAACTCTATTCATTAAGCGAGCAAATTTCAGCATTTCCGTATACGTTTATTTTACACTCAATTGCTTCTCACACCCGTTGGCCTGTAAAAATATTACAAATGAATATTCGATGCGTGAAGATTAAAAAATATATTGGAATATTTAGTTTTAATTTTTTGACTTACCCAAAAAATCAGCTGTTTGTTAACTTGTAGCTGGTATACCTTCGTCTAAGGATATTCTGAAGCTCTCGAGCATTTTCCAAACTTCCTATCGTTCAATTTGGATTTTGTTTATTTTGACAACAAACAACTATTATATATGCATGCATTATATACATGCAGGTGTCGGTAAAAATTATAGGAGAATTATTTTAAATTAAAGGCTTTTCCTAGTGGTGCGGATGTTCGCAAAGAACCTTTTTAGTAGCCCTAAGCTTTTTCAATTGCAAGACACCATAAAATACCGTGGCGGAGCACGCGCAGACTGCGTCTGGTCAATTTCAAGATCCAAAATTGATGCCGAGCGAATGAACAATAATTTGTGATTATCTTTAGGCTAGTAAGACCAAATTATTATTGGAGCTGAAGTAGGCATGTCTTAATTGGTTTGGTCAAATTAAATCATTCGTAGGAGTACTCCATCGAAAGCATGCATAGTATACAGAACATAAGAAACGCAGTGTTTACGAAAAAGTTTCTAAGACTTTAATTAGGGTGAATACTCTGCGCGTCATTCATTGTTAAAATGTTACTGTCCGTAGCCAAGGATCAATAAACAGTTCCAAATGGTAAATAATCGAACCACGTCATCATTGTCAAGAACTTTCTCATCCTCATCATTTAGTAACTCATCTAGCTTCAGGGAACTAGTCTGTATACTCTATTCACGTTCTTCTTGTTTCCAAGATTTGTTTTTTTTGTCAGCCACACCTAACCATTTCGGTTCAAGCAGCGCTCCTTTTTATAAAATTTGATTCAACGGCTTATTGAAAAGTTTTACAGAGATAGTGTCTTATGTATCTGTTACTGCACCGTCGCTAAATTGTTTCGTTGGATTACGACTCCTTCATCACTTGCAACGGTATGCCTCTGTGTTTGTGCGTACGTGTTGTCTTCGTAAAGAGAAGTACGATACTAGCACCCTCCCTTCCGTCATCTCCAAGGCTGTATCTTGACGCCACTACTACGACAAGTGGTTTCTATTGGTTGGATATGAGGCAGACGGAGGGTTTAGCTCAAGAGGTTTTTTGCATCGTTGGGGTAGTACCCAACAGTTAAGCTGGTAATAGCTAAATCGTGGACCGCACCATGGCCTGTCAAAATACGGAACAGCTGAATGATGGACGCCAACTCTCGCTATGCAGTGATTTTATCATCGGTTTTTCCTGCTTTGCTCATCTTTTCCTTCTTTCGTCTCTGCTCGTCTGTCCATGCCTCTTCCATTGGTCTCTCTTCGCTAATCCAGCCTCTCCATTCACTGGGGTCTCTTCTTCATCCACTCGATAAATTCAAGGTATGATCCACTGCCGTCCACTACTCTATCCTGGTTATTCTGGATGGGACGAGATGCACGATCGTCTTCTGTTGCTTGGCTATAAGCACGTGCTTCTTCTGAATGCTCTGGTTTAGTAGGGTGCTATAGCAACTGCAAGCGTCTAGTCTTGTTGTGTCAAGGTAGCATTTGCTTCCTTACTCTCAAGTGCTGGGTGGGTGGTTGTGTGTGCCTGTCTGCGTGAGGACCATCGACAAGTGTGTCAGCGATCGTCAAAAGCAGGCTGGACACCAATCGGGTCCAATAGGGACACAATCGAAGCGATATAATATCCTACATTTGTTTCGAGAGAAAAAACTGTTTTTTTTTGCTAGTACAATAGTACCATTTGAGTTATTTTGTTTAGTATCGGAATGAAAAGAGAACTTTGCTAAATTAATGTTCCTCCTTATATAGTTAAGCAAAATGACTATAGATTGTATATTCTTCGATGCGTTGTTGCATGCTATTGTAACTTGATTTTACAATGGCGCAACAGCAATAGTGTTCAAACGCTTCAGTATCAAGATCTTCTATGCAGATTTCGAATATCAGAAACTAACACAACATTTTAAAAATGGTTTACGATTCCAGAAGAAAGCATATTAATCACCACAAGCGAAAAACCATTTCCCTTCTAGTTGAACTTTTTCTTTTATTTTATCGTGGCGATTCAAGAGATAAGTGGGAGCAGTATTGTTCTGAATTTTAATTTTTGTTAATACGCGCTGTGGACCTAATCCTGCCATAGGTTGCCTAAAAATCCTGGGCCTCAAACGGTGCGAACTAATGATCATGGCTCTGTCAAAGTTTTATAATCCGTCTTTATTAAAAAAGAAAAGGGTATCGAGCATCTTTACTTCGTAAATCGTGAAGTTAAAACCACATATCACATTTACAAACAATGAAAAAAGCATTCACCAATGATATGTTCCGATGACATGTTCATCTCAAATTTCTCTCTTTTGTACACATCACAGTCTCCTTTAAGAACAGAACAAAGCTCTGCCGTGCAACTCCATCATACCGACATTCCTGTCAAGTTTGGCTAAATCTACAAAAGTCAGGGGATGACCAAAGTGGATAATGTTGGTTTAGGTTAGCGGTAGTTTTATCAAGATTGGGAGTCGGCTTGAGGGAGATGCGCTGTGTTTTGTGTGATCTCAGTCTTCTCTCTTATGAATATTCAGTGGGCGAGTTCATGTGAATCTGTCTTCGTGTAGCATTGTGCTTGTCCACATATGTCTTATGCACTATTTCTATGTGTCGTCTTGTGTGTGTGTGAGTGTGTGTGTTACTGTTAACGGCTTTCAAGGTTCGATGCTACCGGGTAGCCTGTATGAGTCACATCACGAGCGAAGCGCTGTTACGCTTCTGTGCATGCACAGTGTTCACATAGGTAACCATTTCTACCACCGAATGTCAGAGCAGATATCTCAGTGTGCGTGCGTGCGTGCGTGCGTGTGTGTGTGTTTAGAGTCCAGCAGTATAATAACTACGGTTACAATGTACAGCTTATGTGTTTCGTCTATCCGACGAAAACCACATGAGTAATGCCTAAATACACTGCTGAGAGCTACTTAGTCGCCCGTTGACTATTCGAGCTAAAGATAATGTTGGCGGTCATAGTGCTAGTGATCCTGATGACGGCGGCGATGGGTTCGTGTATTAAAAACGGACAAAAGAAAGCGCCAGCGAGAAGCCGAGAAGGTCGCAGGTTTGTCGAGGCGGAAACTCAACATGAATCGGCGGATCTGAGACGGCCCGACATGATCCGGCCTGAAACAGGCGGAGCTGTCGGTGAAAGACACCCAGGATGGATTTTATGCTGCGGTGCCTCGCCATAAACGCAAATAAAAGAAAGCCTTTGGGTGAAGCTTTGGAGACGGAAAGAACGAGGCGATACTGCAAGCTATACAATCAGAACTTCGTGAGCAGAAAATCACTGAAACAGAATATATGCTCTCTCAGAACCCGATTCGCGCAACAATGCACACAGAAGAGACGAAGTAATGATAATAAGGCTACTATCGCGCAGTTTACATTTCGGTCTTGTCGAATAGCAATAAAATCATCCCTCAAATAACAGAGTAACACACAATAAAGACAGCTGTAGTGACTTCAACGCTGGAGTAAATCTTCGCGCGATTTTCGATGTGTTATTCTTAGGTGTACGGACATAGTTACTGCCGGAAATTAGCGAACGGTAATTACCGCGTACGTTCGACAATTAGTTACTTGGAGGTTTCCCTTTAACGGAAAGCGTGCGATATATCACAACATTCTCACTATTATACATCGCCGTACTTGACAACCTCTCAACTCAAGATTTTGCGCATGAGTCTAATGTGAACAGAACCAAGATAACAAATAGTGAAAAGAGAGAGAGAGAGTCTAGGGTGGTAGTCATCCTGAGTCACGGATGAAGCACAGAACCATCTCCCCTTAGCCAGATAGAGACACTTCAGCAGGAAAAAATCCCTTGGACTAGCATGAGGCCATAGGAGGAGCGTTACAAAAGCTAGCTAGTTTGATGTGTAAATGTGGAACGCCTCACCCCCTGCCACCCAAGACTATATACCACCTCCATGAAGGTGGGTCGTGACCGAGATGTTTTGAGTTTGAGTGCAGAATGATAAGTTACACACTCGAGACGATGAAGAGTTTGAAATAAGGGCAGAGCGGTGAAACAGCGATAAGACGAATTGAGACATTTTAACTGTTCGCTCTGTATAAACACAATTAGTATTCGGCCACGAGTTCGGCAAAAGTACAGGGCTGAATGCTCGGAGAAAGCTTGAGCGGATTTGAGCGTTTACAAGTGTCGTGCTTGCAAGGTAGAGGGTAATGCCACGATAAGCTCCCTGCCATTTGGCGTCGAATAATCGGTGCCGCTCATTATACTGGGACAATATGTATTAGACACCAATACGACTGTGACAAAGATACGGAGCGGGTTGGAGAAGGCGGTGGCCGTAGGCCATAAGAACTGCATAGAAAAGACAAGTTATATAGCGAGACAAAGGACAACAGAACCGTATAATCAGAACCGAGAAATATTTCAGTGTTCTGTAAATGAAAGTAATTGTAATAAAATAGTAAAAAATATATTATTTTTTCTTTTTTAGTACGTTCATCTTTCAATTGGTTGGTATTGCAATTCACTATATAAATTATTATATGATGTCAATAAGATATAATTTTGTACTTTCTCAACATTATATACAACAAGATCTTTTATTTATATAATGTCGGTTTCATGGCATTTGACGCTTGACGTGCAAGCGTGTTGTTTAGTAGTGTAATGAGCCACACTGATAGAGGCACAGGTTTGATAAATAGAGCATAGGTTTGAAAGACTAAATTTCGCTGGTAAAACAACTGTGAAGTGCCTTTCAACAGTTGTAGTATTTATTTAGATGGACAGCTTTGGAAAAAGAATCTTTGAACGGAGTGTAACCTTTGTTCAAGCGGGCTAAATATCACATTCTTTACGACAAGCTGGCCTGTTATTAAGACGATTGTACCTGTAAATATGCATTCTTACGATTTATTCTACTCAAGGTTGTAAAATGGGCCTTCGATGACAGCTTTATGTTTTACACTCCTCTCTGAACGACCGTTTTTTTTGCTCTTTCGCTATTGCGCCTTTGTGTAAATCTTTCAAGTATCCATCTCTCATTACAACAGACCTATGGCTATCTGATAGTTAATGTTGGTTTCTCTTACGCTAATATTTGTGCTGCCGACTGTTCGGTAAATAAAAGATTCGCTTCAATACCCTTTGCTTCAGGAGTATAATGAATATTCAAGCGTAATGAAGGCAACTTGTCATTAGGCACCTATTTTTCACATTCTCCATCTTCTATCAAATGTATCTGTAAACCTTCAGCTTTATTATAATGATACCTTTTATATCGTAATCATTCCTTGGTCTACTCGTGTGGAGGCATTCATTGCATGAGGCAGGCCGTCCTTCCGATCCACTTTGTCAGTGTAGTTGAGCAGATTATTACATTATTGCAGTAATACTATACTGTGTTAGCTTGTATATGTCTCTCTTTGGCTAATGGTGGTTGAGTCCGAGAGTTTTTACTTTGTTTTCTCAAATTTGAATATGCAAAAAAGAGTAGAAGACAGACAGAGAGGGAGAGAGATCAATTTGACCAGACTGTGTTTGTCTGTCAGGTACATAATAGGAATGGGAGTCGCATGGTTTTTATAATTAGGCAGGAACAGTGCCACCAACAAGCAGACATGCATCATGACATAGTGGCTTTTTGCTAAACTATAATCAATCAATTTTCCTACTCATTCAAGTAATTTCGGTAAGGTGTAATTTAAAACTGAGGGAAACGCGTGAAAACAAAATAATAGTTATTACGATAATAATAATACCAATCACAGATCTAAAACGCGCGCAGTTTGATCGAATAGATGCATGCCCTTATCCTTGATTAAACATGGTTTTTCCCACAAAAAATGTTTTAAAGCGTTTTTTGGTTAACCGAGAGTAGTACTCTTTAAATCCTGGTTTCCAATGTATTAGGTCAGTTTATTGGACATCGTTAAGCTGAGCTACGATGTTACTCATTTTCATGACCTGTAAAATAGCAGGCAATCCTGCACGTATCCCCTCGATTTTCGTGTGTTCCTCTCTCATATATATATATATATATATATATGTATAAGAGAGTATATATATATGTGTGTGTGTGTGAGAGAGAGAGGGGAGTACCTGTACACATGCCGGCATGTTTTGATAAGCCTATGTTCTACTGTCACTCTATCAGTTTTTAGTGCTGTCCTCGAACACCCCAGGGATTTCAAGCAAGCTCAGCCCTATCTCGGGTCCAGAGGTAGGGGAGTGGAATGATGGGCTAGGGAGCTATTACTCGACTGTATGTGGCAGTGTGCGTTTGTGAAGTATTAGTAGTATCGTTGCATATCTGCTTCTCTTGTCTATGTAAAAGGCTCTCCCTCTCTCTCTCGCTTTCTTGTCTATTCCTATCTCTTAAGCTTTGTTGCGAGATAGTATCACGCAGCTAGGCTCCTTTGCTAATGCAAACTTGAAAACATTTTTCTGCCAATCTCGCCTCGTCAAACCTAATGTGACTCGGAGGGCAATGACATTGTCATATTCCAGCGAGTCCTTATTTTGTATTATAGTATGTCATCGATGTTATAAAAATATCTCTAATATATACCTAGAATGTTTCACAAAAGATACTGAAATTTTGTTAAATTGGCACTGCTAGTACGATTAGTTAGTACTTGTTTGGTGTCTTTTACAATGTAAATATCTTTTTTATTAAAATTCGTTTGAAATATATTGAGACGATGAGCGCCATATAATTGAATTTGCCAACAATTTCCAGTAGAATTATTTAGGGAAAACGTGGCCAGAGACTTGGAATTTTCAAGGAGATGATTTTAGATAAGCGTATACAAACAGTGTGATACGAGTGAAAATTATGAAAACTGTTTAGTTGCTTTTTAGCCTTCACTATTATGAATCGGATTAGTGCGAAACCCAAACATAAAAAGAACGAAAACACTAGCAGTTGTTCAAGTGACAAGCTGGGATAAAACGAATACAATGATTTTTATGGTAATCATAGTACACATGAAAATGGCCTCATCATAACTCTTTAATAATTAAATTCGATGATCCTTGAGGATATTACCATATTGGCTGCTACTAGTTGACTCAATACTGTTGGATGGAGGAGTGGGCAAACTGTCCAGTAATAATTCAAAATTTATTTGTAGAATCGTGAATGAATTCAGAGAAATATGAGAAGAAAAAGCTAATCTAGTAGAAAAATTACTATATACAGTTAAAGCTATATTTGAGAAACGATCCGTGATTTACTTGACCTTTAGGAATATGGTTTACCTACCAACACGCGCCGGCCGAGACACAACTAGGTAACAACGAATTACGTAATATATATACTATACTCGAACCGTAGGGATCATGTTAAAGACCTTTATCGGAGGCTGGTCTCAAGTAGCTATTCTGCTTCAGATCAAATAAATAAGATAATTAATAATAATGTGTGTCAACTTTTGTACATTGGAAGAAGAAGTTCCGTGACTATCATTCGACATAGATATTTTGTGCCCGTAACGCACTCTATTTTTGAGCATTTGTGTAAAAGCATAATTCATCGCAACTGTTTAGATTATATGTTTTTAGGTCTTGCGAAAAATACGATTCCTCTTCCACAGTTTCTTAAGGATTTTAAGTGAATGGGTGATCGTCCGTGCCAATAATTTCTGTAGGGGCTTACCGAAAGGATATAGGGCTTCCGTCTTGATCGCTAGATGTTGATCCAGATAAAATATCCGTTTAGTGGAACGGGAGCAGTACTTTGCTAGGTCAATATGTAAAATTGGTGTACCTACTTTGAGACCGACGAAGGAAGTAGTTTGCAACGTACGCCGCATGTTAAAATAATATGTTTTCTTTATTAATGGAAACTCTAATGGAAAAATTATAATTTGAAGCCCTTATGGATTGCTTCAGCGAGTGCAGAGGTCTAATAAAATCATAGCTATCAGAATAAGCCGTAGTTTGTATAGGGTGCCAAATGTAATTCAGTTATTTAAGATAATAAATATAAATGTATAATTTAGTCGTGCTTGACAAACTTTTTTAATGAAACGAAAAATGCAATGATAATCTTTTGGGTTATTGTATTGAAAAAATTGACATCGTTATTATGCTTTATAAGGTCATATATATATATATATAATTTAGGGGTTTCCTAAAGTTAACCATGCTTATGGGAGACATAATCAAATTTAAAAATGCTAGGAGTAAACTAAGAACGCAGCGGCTGCTTCGGAAATACTTTTTCCAAATATTTGGTGTATTTGTTAGCTGATCTTGTAAGTTACATGTACACATGTAACTAACAAAGTCAGCCTTATGTGTAATTTGGTTAGCACCATTTATAGGTGTGAGAATTGACGCACTATTGAAAATTGTGCTACTGTGTTTTTTGGGTTTAATAAACGTCAACCTATAATGTACTTAGGTCGCGAGGGTAAAAGCGTTAGTTCTGTATGTTTACGGTACTCTTTACTGTACATAATTGTACTTGCAGTGACGACTCAATGTTTCCTACGATCGTTCTTTGGTATAAATGAGAATTATTACTATACAATTATAGAATATTTGTATACTAAAAAAAAAAAATATATATATATATATACATATATATATATATTGTACGTAGGCACTTATCGATTTATCGACGGTAGCATTGTTGTTGCAGCTGCTGTTGCTGCTACTGCTTCTGCTGCTAGTGGCGAAGTATGTGGCCGAATATGAAGACGCTGGGATTGGGTAAGGGCAGGGATCCCATTAAATTGTCACCTTTGTTGACTCTGTCCACAAAGGAGCTGCGAGACGTTCAAACTGTGCCTATTGTACACTCAATAAATTGTCTGGGGTGTCACCCAAGCAACCAACAACCGCACGGACACATGAATACTGCTCTTCAGTACGACATTGCTATCACTACCATCACAATCCCGACAGCGACTCAACTTAAAAGAAGATGCTATAATACGACTTCTTCCCAGTTGATGTTGCTTGCCAGTCGCTTATTTGTCAGTATTTACTCTGTAGCCAATCGGAAGTGCTATGCCCTTTGCCTCGCCCACGCGTTTACCCCTGCTAGTAGAAACACGACGAGGTCCTCGTACTTATTATTGCTAGTATTAGTATTAATAGAATTACTATTATTATTATTATTATTACCTGGGCGCCTTGAAGACTGACAGCCACGCTTTAATAGCACCTCTAATAACTTTGCTACAATAGTTCAATTTGAATCATATTTAAGCCTATAATATCGATTCAGAAGGAACATCGCGTATATCTACACAAACATTGAAGTAAAATTGTGGTAATAGTAGTGATAATAATAGTATGTAGGCTAGTTATTTAACTTACACTATCTACAGTACACTAATAGTAACATAATTCATTATACGAAAATACTACCGCCGAATCAACCTCTAATTAGCTTATTCTATCAATTTAACTACGAGAACTTAGACATTTATGAAATTGCTGCGTGAAAAACCATATTGAAATGAATTCATATTGAATTGTAATAAATGTAAACGTTGTTAACATTCATGTACATAATTGATCATAAATAGTTATGCAACTATACGTCTCCAGCGATGAAGATTTTTATCATTACTTTTGCGAGAACTTAAGGGTGTAGTACTTTTTATTCCGTCAATAAACCGACATCTGTAGCTATATCTGTATCTGGATTCGGAGCTTGGAAGGTATCAGTGTTACGGCAAAATAAAGGCTGCACGTGTTTACAAGGTTTTACAAGGTGTTTACAAGCACATTGTTTCCACTGTGGTCGTTCGCCTGTTCCATGTGAAGGTTGCTTTACGCGCTGTTGATTGTAACTAAAAATCTTATACACTTATTTTTTATGTAGTACTATTTAAACGTTTTATTGAAATACATTTGCACTTAACCGTTTGTGTACGGGACGTATTCGTTTCGTGACATTGGTTCTAAAAAGATCAAGTGTAACATTTTTCAGCTAAAACCGTTTAATTGAAGTGAATGATGAGTACGATCAACAAGAAACACACGTTCATTATGACCAATTAGAAATAATCGATGTTTTAAGTTAAATTAAGTGCGCTGTTGATAACCGTGAATGGTACCTAGAGGAGTAGGACATCACTTAAACACGGACCTCTAAAGAGCGCTGTGGACGTTCTTAATGGTTTCAAGTTGTCGTGTCTTATTTCAACTTGAGCATGTTTACTTTTTTAACATTCGGAGTTTTTCTCTTTATTTGTTTGTTTCGTAGTTTGTATGGCGGAACGTCGAGTGGGCGGCATCGGCTCGGGAGGTGGTGGGGCGCGCTCTCAATGCGCCGGTTGTGGATCGGCCATTCGAGATCCGTACATCCTTCGGGTGAGTCCTGATCTCGAATGGCACGCCGGTTGTCTACGCTGTGCCGAGTGTGCACGTTTCCTCGATGAAAGCTGCACCTGCTTTGTACGCGACGGAAAGACCTACTGCAAGAGCGACTACCACAGGTAAGAAGGTCGATAGGCGAGTAATAAATTATAGCATATACATACACACGCATGTTTGACTTCGCGTTCCTTTAGCATACTCCTTAAACATAGTCAAGTAGTAACTCTATTTTGATAATCTAAAAAAAAGTAAGTCGATTTTCATTCCTGGCGGGCCATTTCTGTATGGCCAAACTTGCCGAATTAGATACTGAAACTCGACTCTGTGAAACGTGAGACTTTGTTTTGGTTCAAATTCTTTAAGGTCAAGGGTTCGGGCCGGGTAGGCAAAACAACACGGGCACGGATGCTTATGCGCTCATAAAAATCCTATTGTACATTATTCTACGCAGTAGTTCATAAGAGTACTTTGTTTTTTCACAGTGTGAGCTTCCTATGTGTGCGCTAAGTGCGTTTGGTAGGAATTAAGGTTAGACCGTAGTGCAGAAATAGCTTTATATAAATAAGCGTCGAACATCTTCTAAGAGACAATGGATCTCTGCGCCATCTGAATAATGTTTGTTTGATCCTGTTTGAGAGCCGTCAGAGGGCTTTTGTGAGACGTCGTTATTGAGGGATACTAGGCAAAGCCTGACGGTGGTTCAGCAGGAAAGTCAGAATCGTCTCCGCTGCCGGAGTGCCCCGACCATAAGCGGAACAGCTGCTAGCTAGGATCAGAAGGAGATAATTCAATCAAGAATATTCCCCAACCTCTCGGTTCACTGTTTCGACTTAGGAGTGAGCGGAATTGCAAGTCACACTTTTTAGATGCAGCCGCTGCTGTTCTGGACGAGACCAAGCGAGTGGAGAGAAGCGAACGGAAGAGAGTTGGAAGGGGGAAAGGAGAAGAAAATGGGAGTCGTAGAGAATACAGAGGCTGTCTCGTCCGGTAGACAAGAAGAGACTGGCTGACTCCTCCGTAATTGAATAAAAACATTGCCTCGTTCGCTCCGTCGTGCTGCTGGTCGTGTTGAAGCAGAGCACCTACACATTACATTTGGTAGGAAACTGCGGAT
>MNPL01005621.1:0-10160 GCA_002081605.1 Tropilaelaps mercedesae
GTATATATATATATATATATATATATATATATATATATATACACATATATATACATATATGCGTGTCAAATGCAGAGGATGATTCAAACTATAGAAACAAGAATAGTTCTACCTGAAATGGTTTATTGACCCATCAAATAGAAGACATAACGACTCTCAAGTGGATCTTCGCCCCACTGGTGATAAAATCTCCATCAGATGTAGTAACTGTCTTCACACATTGCAAATCTACTAATATTCTAACTGCAATACCATCTGCGTTTTGAACGGATCTTATCGTTATTGCTTGCTGGTTACAGTTACTTGTTTTTGCGAGACAATTCTGCGCAGGCAAAACTTTACGCAAAATTCTTCTCGTGGACGGTCGCTGATGTCATATTCTGCGTTTAAGAGTACACTTAGAGTCCAAAGTAGCTGTCATAAACACGAATATCTAGTTACAAGGTAGCGTGATGTCTGTGTGAGCGGCACAATGAACCACACAAACCACAAATCAGGCACAAGACCGGCGCAATGTCAACGAACGCCTGGAAATTCATCGTCGAAACCAATTCAATGAGCGGAGACTGTAGAGTACGTGTTGTTTCGGTACTCACTTGTACTTGGCCATTCGGGTTGAGAAGTCTTTGTAACGATGGTCGACAGCGTTAACCCAGTCCTTAATCGAGCTCGCATGTGGATGGCCCCGCTCGACGAGGTTGTCGGCAAGCTGCAACAGTTTACGGACTTTTTCTCGCGTCTCCCGGGCGTTACGCGTGAATTCATTATGCTCTGCAACAATTGACATGGCACGGATGTCGTCAGTGCTAACTTTTAATGCAAGCAAACGATGTGTACAATGAAATTAACGAGGTAAGGTTTGTATTGTAGTAGCTTGCGCAAGCTACTGGACGCTGGCTAAAGCTTGCGGTAGTCACAAAATTCTAAAAACCACTTGACTAATGGTGAATGCGTCGGTTCATCATAGGATGTTTTTGAACCTCAAGTGAGACCTTCAGGTACTACTTGTCACTACAGTCAACCGTTCATAGTCGCCTAGATTTACTGGAATGGCTAGAGAATGCATTGATAATAAGCATTTTTTTTAACACTATCGCGGCAGGCGTTGCAATCGGCCCAGCTACAAGCGGACTATTGAACAGCGCATGGTATCGATGCAATAAACGGCTCACGGGCTTGCAAGGTTCAATCCAAAAAATTATTGCCTTTTCCTCTCTAAGCAAGCATTCTTTAGCTCTATTCATGATTGATATTGCGTGCATTTTTACAGTGCCTACTGTGCTGCGTAGAAAGATCATACATTTTATCGCACCGTTGAAGGCATACTCTGTTCTTACTTAGCCGTGATTCAGGGAATTTCATTTGACCGTTAATGGACTCAAGAAAACGGTAAAATCTATGTGCTTTCAAGGTGTAACTAGGATTTTACGTTTCGTCGTCCACTACAATCTTCTTCTCAAAATATATAAGACATTTTCCGCATGTCAAAGAATATTCCGTCACGGGGAGAGGGCGTACTTACTCACCCTCTAAAAGCTTTTCGGCATCGGTGGCGCCTTTTCGAGAGTTTAGGTACTGCTCACCAGTTTCCTCGATCCAGCCGATAGCCTGAATAGCACTTCTCTCGAATAGACAGAATTGCTGGCATTGCTCGATTCGCCTTTTGCGTGACGTCCAATATTCGAGCACTTTGTTCTCCTGTTTAAGCAACTGATCCATCAGGGCCTTGACTTTGGCTTCCGGCGTCCGAGAGTTGCTGAGTTGACCATAGTACTGCTGACAGCGGGCCGCGTACTTAAGGAACGTTTCCGCGTTGCGGCGCGCCATCGTGCACGCCTTCAAGAAGGCCTCCTTCTTCTCCTGATGTTTGGAGAGTAGCTGGCTAAGGAACGTTACCTTGTCTTGAGCGGTATCTTTAGCCCCCAAGCAGAAATCTTCATCCCGCTTGTACTCCCGCTCCAGGCTATCCAACACTGAATAAACGTGCTCGGCGGTTTTGAAAAATCGATGCGACGCATTCACCATTCGGTGGCGGTCCTCGGCGTGGCCCATCATTGAGTGCCAGCGGGCGTCAACCTTCTCGGCGATAGCGCGAACCTTGTCGGCCTGCGGGTCAGGCGGGGGGGTTGTTGACCCGGTAGGGCCTGCCGGCGAGATTTGGGCGCTGTGCTTTAGCAATTGCTCGGCCCGCTGTCCAATGTGGATGGCACTGGCGTGAGTGTTCTCGATCGCCTGGGTGAACTGCTCATGTTGACTGGCCAGCTGCTCCGCCTCCTTGAGACAGGTCGGCACCTGAAACGTGGCCATTAACATAGACTCCCCCTGGTGAATCCAGGTGAGCACCTGGTGGGCCTCGCGTTCCAGGGTGGCGACCTGTACAGCCATCTCGAGGCGGGACTTCCTGCTTTCTGCCACGCCTTCAAGGCCGGCTCGCCGCTCGTGCAGGAACGCTAACAGATTCTGCAGCCGCTGTCGGGCATCTGACTGCTGATCAGCCGCAACTACAACGCCTGATGATTCCAACAAGGCCGAGAGCTCCTGGCCACGCTGGATCACCTGCGAGACGGATCGTCACCGCGGAACGAAGCAGACGCGACGCAATGTGAGCGAACGCTTACTTCAACTTTGAACTCTATTGTGATAGTCATATAGGTGGCATGCGTTAGCGACAACCATTGTAAGATGACACTATTTCAACGGCGTCTGTCAACGCCAGAAGCGCACTGGCAAGAAGCAGGGCTCAATGCAATGCCCCAACAAAATGGAGTACGAGTAGCACCAGGACACATGGCGCTATCTAGTTGCAGATTGAGTAATACTCGTTAATACAACGTCAAGAAGCCAACGCTTTCTATTATCGAAAGAAGATTGTTGCTCATTCTAAGAACTCGAAGAAAAGTTGAAACAGAACGGCCCTCTGACTTACCTATGTGTCCAGAAAATTCTTTACATTTTTCGATCACATATTCAGTACATGAATGCTCGGAGTAGGTACATGTGTGGTACCTACTGAAGTCGTGCACCTCCAGGAGTACGAAATTATCTAACAGAAACTGCTAGAGATCTCTTACACAAGACAGTTTGTCAAGGAGCATTTGGTCTTAAGATGAATTAATAAGTCATATTTGAGCTAATCCTTTTCGACGATGCAGCTGCAAATATTATTCAGTCCAAGCGATAATTACCTGATAGGTAGTCTGCGTAATATGCTGCGCGCTATCCGCGTGCAGCTGCGAGAGCTGCTCGGCCCTCTCTAAGACGCTACTTGTCTCGGCGTGCTTGAGATCCTCAGACCACACTTCCATTTGAGATGTCAGGTGAGACGCGTCCCGTTCGAATAACCTATAGGGATATATGGCAGGCACATCCAGTTTAAGTTTAGTTTCTACTGCTCCTTCATAATCACTACTAAAGATGATTATACCGAAGAGCTAGTCGGCTAGGAAGAAGCTAATACGGAGGTATCTCGTATCAATGTTTTCTTATTTGCTTTGACACCTATCTTCAAAACTGATCCGTCTTACGTTTTCCGGCACGTCTGATGTTGTTTCTTTATTAGAATTGCGACGAAGAAACATTCGTACACGCCCTCGTTTCACGGCAAGTTATTTTTCAGAGTAGTCGTAGACTGATGCAGAAGTTCGATATTTAGCTCACCTTAACTGCAGACAGACGTCGAGTTTGAGTTTTCGGGCGGCCCAGAGTTCCTCCATTTCTGCGCGGGTCCTTTGGAGCCGCTCGAGGGTTTCTAAGACAGGCGGTAACGAGGATTTGTCGTTTTCGACTGTCATACCCAATCCGCGTAGTTCTTCGACGAGAGCTTCGCCTTCCTCTGCAACGGCCATCCGGACACGATTGAAATCCGGCGGCCACCAGCCGAACGAGTGAAAATAAGACATGCAATCATTAGAAGTTTTAATCAGTTCGACGACACACTTGTGTCAAGCCCGGCTCGGACGGCCTGTTTGCGGGGTGGCTTAGAGGTAACCTGTTTCAAGCCATTATGTATAATATCGATAATAATAATATCGAAAGTAACACTGTTTACGGATTCTACCAAACGTTATATCATTGAGCGTACTGCCTACTGAACTGTACTACGCACCGATTGTGGAATGGACAGCTTCGAGGGTCGTATCCCGATGTTGGGTGAACTGTGCGAGTAAAGCCTCGGCAGCTTCCACCGTATCGGCGACTCTGTCACTTTCGAGATCTGGTCGCAATTCCTCGAACCAGACCTGTAGTTCTTTGTCGTGCGTGTAGAATACCACGGCCAACTGTAAGAGTTGACGTCGCTGCTCCACACGTCGAGCGAATGACTCGATTTGCTGTTGGAGTTCGCGAGCCTCGGCGAAGATCTCAGCCGCGTTGCACTCGCCCGTCTGCGCCAGCTCTTCAGCTGCGGACAGCAGCTTTTCAGCATTCGTATACGTGTTCTGTGGAAATTGTGCAAGGAACATGAGAAAACGATGATAGGTTTACTCGACCTAGCAGCGTCACGAAGATAGCTCACCGAACGACCAGGTAAATGTGTGATATTTATATAATTAAAAAAAATGCGTTAAAACATCGCACATAGTTTTCGTGCTTCGCGCTGCGACACATGATAACTAATGCCGTTCCTACCTGCGCCACATCCTCAAAGTGTTCATGGGCCTTCTGAAGAGCTCGGGCTTTCGCGAGGTTCTTTCCGGTGCCCGGATTCTTCCTGAGAAACACCTCACCGTGTTTTTCAAGCCAGTCCAGGACCTGCCGGACGTCCTCTTGAAACAGGCGCAGCGCGAGCCGCTGGTGAAGCTTAAGCTTCTTTTGGTGCCATGCGCTTTCCAGCGTGCGGTGCTGCGCCAGAATTTCGTGAATCACGCTAAGCACGTGCTTCGCACCTTCCGTATAATCCGCCTTGCCTTTACCCTGACCACTGCTACCATCTTTGCCGTTTTCTGGAGTAGACCCACGTGAAAAGCAATCACATTGTTACAATGCTCCTGTATCAGCAAGTCTTGCCATTGAGTTTGGCGTAATTGCCGGTCAGCTAGCTAAATAAGGAGTCCATTGTAATGCATTTGATCAAATAGCCATTTAGGCATAGGCGTACACAACTGTCCACCGAATCGTTAATACAGAAGCTATACATTGTTAAAGAAGCTCAGGGCTCACCTGAGCGGTCTGGTGGATGGCAGACTTGTACGAGGTGGTTGAGCTGATAGAGGAGCTTCTTCGAGGCCGAGTGTACCTCGGTGTAGCTCTGACACATCGAGTCAAACACCTCTTGGTGCTCGTGTATCTGCCGTTCCAATTCTGCCACCTCCCGAGGGATTTGCTGGACCTCATTTGCTGCTTGCCATATAGGCACGTTGGTCAGATACCTGGGAGGCGTTCAGATGATATCACGAAGAAAATGAAAATATCAATTGGCTTTCCTTTTCTATAAAATTCAGATATAATTTAAACTGTAGCGGGCGATTACTTTCGTGAGAACAATTAAATAACAGTAATTTGAAATGCGTCCATATACTGCCACTCGGATCGTTTTTAATGTACATAGTAATTTTTCCATGTTTTACCGTATTTAGTGTATAGTTAGTAAAAGATAATGACCATCTCGCATTGTGATAAAGCAGTGAACAAGGTACGCTGCCTGACTCTTGCTACGCATAGAAATTTGCACAAATTTCTAACAGGCCGGTCTGAAACCTGTAGGAATCATACTCAAAACATCGGCATTACCCGCCTCAAAGTTTAATGCTTTAAAATAGATCAGAACGTGGATCGAAGACTGTTTCAACAGAGGGCCGTTGAAAACAGCAACATCAGCGTTCAAAATCGCCTTGGGCCTGTTAACTTCTTCTGGTAATAGCTGTAATAGACGTAAAGTGGTTTGAGAACAACATCGACACTCACGCCTGAGCTTTTTGGTGAAAGACAACCGATAGGGCCAATACGGCCGTCCGTTCTTCGAGCCATGATGCAAACTCCTTCCAGGCTCGATCCAGCATCGAGGCGATTTGTTGAACTGCACCGGCCGCGTAATGGCCGGTCTCAATCAAACGATTTCCCAACGTGACTACACGCTGAATGTTTACGTAAACATCCTGCAATTGCACGATAGGGAACAGAACGGCGAAAACATATGCTAAAAGATAAAGCAAACAGTGAAGCATTCGCATACTAGATAAAATTAATATTCGTATGGCGTGCAGTGGCGTCAATCTGTTTAAAATGTCGTTGTATTATTTGGGTGGCCCAATATCGCCTAGGAAGCTGTACATAGCTAGTCAACTAAAAATTGTAAAAGAGTAGTGACATAAACAGAAAAAGGTGACTATGGTTAGCAAACCATCAATAAAAAACGAACTTGCCAAACACTATGTATAGAAGTACATCGTGAGTCTGTAAAATGTTCCTCGTCGGTAAACAATAAAGCTAAGAGTACGATTCTTCGTTGCAGTGAAGCCGAATTCATGTAATATTGATTTGTCCTTGCCACTTATTTGCCAAGTCACAGTGACTTTACAGCACCGACGAACTCAACAAGTCGCTTCCACTAGTAAATCCCTATTTTACCGCTATTTAATTCAGTCGACATTCGAATACAGCCAAGAGCATGTTTGTATCAACAAGAGATCGATATGGGGGTAGATACGGATACATAACGGTCAATCAATAAAATAAAAATTGGCCAATCATAAGCTATTTTGATAAAAAGGCAAGACGTTTCCCTTATAAAAGAATTAGCATACAGCATTGCGATTAGGCTAGGAAGAATGTCATGCGAAAATTCGCCTGCCCAATCTACAAAAACAATAGAACGTCTGGGGACGTCTAAAGCACTTTCACATATCTGACAATAGAGTTTGCCTTTTGGGCTCATTCATTCATTTTGCGAAACCATTCTCCTGACGGAGTTTTAAAATTCTTGGCCCTATTATCTTAGTGTCTATAACGTTACCATATACGAAAACCACACATTTCTAATTGATCGTTCCGTACCATAGATGACACTTTGAAGTGTTGATGTTCCTCTTGTAGCGCCTTGGCGTCTTGTATCGAGTGGCCGATGTCCATGTAGCCGACGAGAAACAAGTCCCGGTTATGGCCTATCCAATCTAACATCTTTTGTGCGTCGCCCTGATACACCGAAAGCTGAAGACATTGTTCTAACTGGACCTGAAATTCGAACAGGATCCAAATCATAGGTCTGAGAAATGCCGAACACTGTCCATGTCCGAGTGCAAGATTTTTTCGATGGTACAAGCTCGCCATTAAACAATGTTGCATTCGTCTTTCGGAAACAACCAACACGGTTTATTATAGCAGCTGTAATGCTAAATTGCATATATCAGTTTACGATAGTTCAATGGATAATTCGACGAACCAAATGGCGGCCGAAATTTCTTTGACGAACGATAAAAAAATGCTTAAAACAGCAGGTACCCACTGCTAAATTTCATCATAACACAATAATGTATGTTTTGATCTAAATGTCTGTTGCTCAACAAGTGAGCACCGAGAAGTCTAATTTGAATATTTCCATATTTAAGTTAAATATTCCATACAAAATTATCTTGTCCTTAAAATCTGGATTATACGATTAGTAGAAATAGCATACACACACACACACATGCATACAAAGTTTATTTAAGAAAAATCATGATTTTGCCAGTTAAATAAAGTAAAAACATTTTAAGAGTTCCAGTAAGCTCAGCATGATCGAATAATAAGCTTCTCGTGTTTCTCTAGAGCAGCAGGCGGTGAAGACTTTGAAATTATTAGTAGCATCTGTTCGAATTGTAAGTGTCAATATAAATCACGAGGACCTCGGCGAACTATAAGTCATTTGGAGAAACAAATCGTGGCTTTGTTGCAACAGCATTAAAGTAAGGCCAGGCACAGTTTTTAGCTAACGATGCGATAGCATGGTCTGTTTCAACATCCATTAGCTTCTTCGCGAATTTTTGCAAATAAGCCCAATCTAGAATATACGCATGGCGTGAGTACATTATATTACAAAGAGTGAAAGCATAATCTCCTAGCCAAGTACTGCACTCACTCTCGGAACAATTATATAGCCACCTGCGGTCTCTGGGTGTGCGTCACTGGAAAGAACTGTACGAACCTTCCTAACATGCCACATCTGAAGGACATGTTGACGTGTGACGCGTACGGTGTCCAACATCCGTGATATCTGAGGGCCCATCTGAGCAAAATCGGGGTTAGTGTCCCCTAATGAACAGATTACTTGCTGACCTTCATGGCCGACCTCATCTACCGGCACTTGAAGAATCTTCTTTTTTGCCGACACGTGCTCCTCCATCAACTGCCTTGCGCGTTCAGCATCATCTGTAAAAGTAAGCAGAAGATATTTGGCCTAAATTTACGTACTACGTTTAGGTTCGCTTTCAAGTAGAATGCAAAGGTCATAAGGAATTTGTATAAAACCAACGCTTTTTTAAGGATTCGATGACGAGCAATGGAGCAGTATCGCGGGATGTATGCAGATCGATTCTGTGTCTGTGTTTGCAGATTTGTTGGTACAGGTGATGAGTGTGATTAATGAAGGTTAGCTACCAGATATATATTTATGCGACACACGGATTTCGAAGAATCTTACCGGTAAAATTTTTCTTGACTAGTTCCTGCTTCCAACCATCTAAGCGTGTTAATATATCTTGCATTTTCCAGAGAAATCCTTCGAGGGCCATGCGCAACTCGCACCATTGCGTATGATCGTAAGAGAGGGTACCTCCCAAATCGGACGTCAGTTGCGAATGGTCGATAATTCGCGGTAAGAATTCCGCTGAGATCATCGTCGTCTGCAAGTGGTAAGAAAATGAAAAAATATATATACATATGAAAAAGAAAAAGAACATAGATATATGCATATGTAACTTGTTTTGTTGCTTTGCTAGAACCAGCTTTTTGTCAATATCTGATGTTATGTGCAATATCCGTTCGCCGCAATAAAAGGTGCTTATCTTGGTAAGTGGTTATAAAAAATTCCTGATTGGTCGAACTTACTCTTTTCAGCTATTGAATATGAAGGGAAAGTTAATAATGCGTTTTTAAGGGTTAGACCAAGTTATGTCGGTTCGTTTAGCACGTTTCTGTACTAAATGCATCATATCCGCATGAGAATTCAGTGCCGATTCATTTATTAAAGTCGGCAAATTAGGCTCTACATAGCCTTTCTGTTCGTACAATAGGATAACTAGAACGTCTGAACAGTATCACACTTGCAAACGCCAGCTTCAAGATTATGATACGGGCGATCTAAGACATGTACGTGAGACAACTGCATTAAAATGTTCCTAGGGCTAACCGTGTATGAGCCAGCGTTTAACGTTTACGGTAGCACTACGGTTTGCACATAAATGTGCAACGACCGGGACCGAACCCGTAAACCTATGTGTCTCTTCCAGTCGCAAGACGTACGCGAATGCACCAAGCTCGGCAGGTGCATCAGGAACAACAAAACAAAGCCGCTGAAGGTCACTTCGAATTGTGCCTCCATTAGCACAGCTCAAATGAAATGCTCGACTCAAGACAAGCTTTAGTGTCTCAGTTTAGAAGTCTGATGCCAAACAGGAGGAGCGCGGATCAAGCTGCAAGAGTATGTGCGACATGATTACAGGGCGGCTACCGATACATACAGAGCATCTTTCTGCACATCCTTGTATATCGGATTTCAACTGCTAAGCGGGAAGCAAGAGTTGACAAGAGAGAAAATTCAATAATATAAAAGATTTTTGGAAATTCCGACGCCGCGTTGCGATTATCGGCCTGCAAAACGCGAACAGTTTAGTGGTTCAATAGGCTTTGCAAAATACCACTTCGCTTACAAAAGTACGTCTACTTTAATTTCGTGAATGTTAACGGGTTTAGGCACTATATTATGTGCGTTTACAGTTGTTCATCTGGCATTCTATGCCAACATTTCGCTTCAGTTAACAAAATCATTCGTTTATAATGGATATTCAAAATCCTAGTCTAAATGAATACTTTCCATTGGCCGATATTCAACGGCACGAATACTCGGGTGTTAGCTACCCAGCAGGAGCAACGGGTGAAACTCTGAAATAAGTTTCGTATGTACTATATATATATATATATATATATATATATATATATATAGCAACGTGTCAAAAAAGCGCCATGAAAGT
>MNPL01005623.1:0-17863 GCA_002081605.1 Tropilaelaps mercedesae
ATATATATATATATATATATATATATATATGTATATATACTCTCTCTCCAATGCTAACTAAGTCCAGAAAGTTATGAGAACGCTTTCCCCAAGCGGGTACCTTCCATTTAGTAGAACACACTATATGAGCGTGGACATTCACCCTCTCCTACATACGTGTGTTTGCAAATTCATGGTTTCTCTCAACCTAATGTATTTTCATACACAATTTATGTGGACAACAGTCACAAAAGAAGGTCACAATCAAACATGAATTGTTGCTGACATAACGTCAATAATTCATCTAATATATCATAATAGTGTATTTTATGGAGCAATGGTTTCATGGTGTAACTTAAAACAACGTGTACTTTCGCTTTCGCAGGGGGTCAAGAAACGCATACGTAGTACGTCTTTTGGCAAAATTGGAGAAATTTATGAAAATATACCAAATAGTTAACTAATAATGGTAAACCCAGAAATACTACAACTGTTAGAAACAGAGGCAGTGAGTCCGCAATAATGGTTTTCTAAATTAGGCGGTCCGTCAAGGTGGCGTCGGAACGCGTGAACGCAAATAGGGTTTGTGTACTCACGTCAACGACCTCGTCCCTCGAGTCGTATAGCGCTGCTGTCTCATAAAAGAGGACAGCGAATATTAAAAACGCGGATCGCATTATTACAGAACTCCAATCGGGACTACTTTACAACCCTGCACTCTTCGAAGCAGACTTAAATGCACTGATTTGTTGGTCGTCCGAACGGGACTGAGCAAACCAACCGGCTTCCTTGGCGTGTCAGCTGCTCGCGTGGTAGGACGCCATTGGCTGTGACGTCGCTGCGAATTCCATCGGCGGGAAGATTCAAATTCGTATTACGTGAACAGACTTTCAAAATAAAATTACGCTAAAACTCACGAATTTTGTTTAATGAAGATTATATTTTTTTAGGCATTTTAGTATTATATACGCATCAGGGAACAACATGTTTTTTAAAACATATGAACATTCCGAATGATTCAAAGATTAAATTGCTGAATTTGTCTTTTTTTAATTTGCTGAATCGTCTTTTTTCTTAGTCAAGGGTGACGTCAAGGATGTGTTATTCCTAACATTTACTGTAAAATGGTATTTCGCAAAATAATTTTCATAGTCGATCATACCTACATCGGACGTTTCATTTTAAGAGAAAACGCTAGATAACTTATAGTAAAAACTGAACAAACGCGTCAAGTTTCTAGTGTGTTTGATTTATCTTTGATGGAACATAAGCGTAACTAATACACGCATCAAGATCTACTATAGCCAAAGTTAGTAATTAATTTAACTGATTAATTTAAACCAGCAATGGCTACACGATAAAGAGCGCTGATTTAACGCTTGTCTTTATTTTCACCTTGTCCATTGATGAGCTGTTTTAATCATAAAGAAACACTATCAAGGCTTTTACGTCGCACTCTACCACGACGAGAAAGGTACGGTAGCCTGTATGCAAAACAATATTACGAACACGCTGGTTTCTGGGTTGCTTTATGTACTAATGCTTGAAAACAGCGCTAGCTGAGTTCTCTACCGTACAAGCAATAATTACATTGAAACTTGTCCCGGTCCTAGTTACTTTAGGTTTCGAGTATCAAGTTCTAAGCAGAGTGTCTTTGAATAATGAGTTGATGGAAACACTTGGGAACGCTTAGAAACGCTATGTCGAAAAACTACAATATGTTTCTTTTGCTCGTATGTGAAATGCGCAATTATCATCATATCTGCGCGCCCTCTATTCGTTTCACCTCATTTCCGCATAGTTGATTTCGTAACTCTGTCCTCATCGGTTGTCAAGATAGTAAACAGTCGCCATCATCAGTCGTGACCATCACAATTTAAGATTGAAAGTTTGTACATACAGCTCGAGCGCTCTTTCTTAAGAAAGCTAAGCACCGCACCAAGCGGTATATCACAACCCAACCGAATAACGAGCGCATGAATGACAAACAGGTCGATACTATAGCTTAGTGTTAAGGGGCTTATGGAGGATTTTGAAAGTTGTTTCTGGATTGCGCTTGCCTTTGGTGAGTTTCAAATTTAAGATAACGATTATGGAACAACTATAGATACAAGTTCTTATCGATAAAACTTCGACGTTGTCGATATAGATGCACCTTTTATTTGTATTTTAATTGTTTGATATCCTTAGCTAAATGTGTTAAAAATAATAAGGTGTTATTTATTCAAATGCAATCTGCAAGGTCTTATAGAGGTATTTTCTTGGCCACACAAATAAGTGGGTGGCAAAATACCGTACTCCGAGTCTTTTGAGGTAGATGAAGGCATAACACAACAACAGTTTACGCGAAATGTAAAAGCGATCACAGCTGCCTTTAGCGAGGCCCACTTGAACGTAAGAACGGCAGGCAAGACGAACATTCTGTATCTATTATATTTTCTCAATCACATTAAATTAAAAGAAATGCATTTATAAGCGCAATTTTAGGTGTTTGAGGTTAGAGAGAGAAAGACTACAAGCTTTCAAGATTAAAATAAATATAAAAATGCGAGCGAGTATAACAACAGGAGGAAAAGTATGACAACAAAATTGCAATACGTTTAAATATATTCTGTGCGCAGTCCCTACTACTTTGGTAGACTCAAGGCTTTTAGAGTAAAAAGCTAAGTCGTCCTTTAAGCCGGCCGAGCATGCGCACGTTGTGATGCATGTCCGTAAGTATTTTAAACGTTTTACCTTTACATGTGACAGATCGGACAAATAGCAGCTGTGCTTTTTTTCTGGCAGTAAAAGACTTTGTTTGATATCTCCCTCAGTAATCCCTATATCTAAGTAGGTATTGATGTCACTACAAAAAATATTGTAGGCGTGATGTGCGCAAAGGGCAAGAGATGCGCAGCCATCGAAGCGACAGCTACTGGAACTTTCTTAAAGCATATCAGCTTGTTTTTATATCTTGTTTCTTCAGTTTCATATATTATATGTAATATTCTAAGGCGACCTTTCGAGAAAATTTTTCGTGCATATTCTCTACAAAAAAAAGAAAATATATATAATATATATATATATGGTAAGCCAAAGTAGTCTTTAATGTTAGAGAAACTCACTGTGTTTGTCTGCGTTTTTTTATATATTACTAGTTTGCAACATCTCACAATTATTTTTTTAGAAATTTAGAGAGAGACTTGTGAATGATTACTCAAACTTGGCTAATTAAAGTGCTTTCACGTGTTACTGCGTTTTAAGGAGGATGCTTGCTAAATGCGCCCAAAGCACGTGGCGACCTGCGGCGGTTCAGTTTGCTGTAACGTCTGACTGCATAA
Source organism: Tropilaelaps mercedesae (assembly GCA_002081605.1). Taxonomy (NCBI): domain Eukaryota; kingdom Metazoa; phylum Arthropoda; class Arachnida; order Mesostigmata; family Laelapidae; genus Tropilaelaps; species Tropilaelaps mercedesae. The sequence goes on from MNPL01005623.1 coordinate 3,303, forward strand.
AGCACTGCCAACTGCTGGTGGTTGGAGCTGGTTCAGGCGGACTAGGCACAGCTGCCATTCTCGGAAATCGTTTTAACACAGTCGTCATTGATCCGGCTGATTTTCACTACTATCAGCCGTATTTTACATTTGTCGGTGCTGGACTTAAACAACTTGAGCAATGTCGACAACCTTTGGAACGGGTTTGTTTGAATTCACACCAATTTACCCCGTGATCATTACATACGGTAGAGAGAGCAAAAACAAAACGTTCAATAAAATTTTAGCTCTAACACTGGAGAGAAATGTAGCTTATTGTTGTACCATAACGGCATGTGTGTAGCCTGCAGAGCCCTTGACGTAAGTGCTCACCATTGTGTAGGGTTATTGAGCTTTTCATTGTAGGACGTGGGTGAACGAAAAATGTGGTATATACAGCAGCTCGTTTTGCCTTTACAGCTTATGCCATCATCTGTGAAATGGATTAAAGAGGCTGCAACCAGTTTCAGCCCATCGCAAAATTGCGTCGTCACCGACTCTGGCAAGCGTATTACTTACGATATACTCGTTGTCGCTACGGGAATTCATCCAGATTTTTCCAAAGTTTTTGGTCTCGTCGATGCTCTAAAAACACCTCACGTCGGCTCAAACTATACTCCAGAGACAGTGTTGAAAACGGTGGAAGCGTTGCGTAACTTCAAACATGGCAATGCTATTTTTACGTTTCCATCAACGCCCATCAAGTGCCCTGGTGCTCCGCAGAAAATCGCATATTTAACTGACGAATATTTACGTAATCACGGAAAACGAGAAAGTGCAAATATCATCTACAATACGGCGGGCGAGGCGATTTTTGGTGTAAAAAAGTACGCTGAAGCGCTATGGAGGGTCGCCAAGCTTAAAGACATCAATGTGAACCTGCAGCACAATCTCGTACAAGTGTTACCAGATAAGAGGCAGGCGATTTTTGAGAAGGTGGAAAACGATAACAGAAAAACACTTGTCTCGATGGATTACGACATGCTGCATGTCACTCCGCCGATGTATTCAATAAAAGCAGTGGCGCAAAGTCCTCTTGCCGATAACGCGGGTTACGTGGATATCAATAAAGAAACGCTTCAGCACGTAAAGTTCAAAAATGTGTTCGCCATCGGTGACTGTACAGCACACCTGCCGAAAACAGCTGCCGCCGTAGCAGCCTCGTTGGGCGTTCTAGCTGATAATGTTGTGGCGTTCAATTCTGGCAAGAATCTCAGCGGCCGCTACAACGGATACACGTCTTGTCCGCTAACTACTGGTTTTAGCAAGTGTGTCCTTGCCGGTACGCTTAGTTATACATGTAGTGAGCGGGAAATAGCTGAGGGCTAGGGCTAGATCGACTTGTGAATGTTGATATTAAATCGACTTGTCCAATTTAGGAATGCACGTTGGATTTATTGTAAAAGTGTATTGCGTTAGTTTGTACCAAATTCTCAATATTTTTGAGCTACTTATATGCTATATGCTTTGAGCTTATATATTTGAGCTTGATACTTATATGCTTTGAACTATATATATATATATATAAACGATAAATTCTATTTTGTTGCAGAGTTTAACGCGTTTACTTTAGAACCAATGGAGACGTTCCCGATAGATCAGAGTGTGGAGCGCAGAAGTATGTTTTATATGAAGAGAGATGTTATTCCTGCCATCTATTGGCGGCTATACGTCAAAGGAAAGTGGACCGGTCCCGCTACTGCACGACGCATGATGCGTTTAGAAATCTAGAATTTTTACGAGCCTATCTCTTATGAAACCTTAAGCAACACATTGTTAACTGTCTATAATACTCTTTCGAAATACTGCGAACCGCAGCATTTCTTTACCAATCCTATCAGCGGTTTTTTGATAAAACAAAGGTAGCTGTCTGTATCTGATGTAACGTTTCTGCAGATCTTACCTTAAACTTCGTACTGTCTGACCGCGGCAACATTTTAGTTTTGACATGTTGTATTATGAATAAACTACATGAAATAACCACATATTTAAGTGTAGTGTACTGCAATTGACGTGTATGCGCACTTCCAGGATGTGGCCTATGAGAAATCCATGATGCCAACTTTACATTATTTACCATGTTAAGCATCCGTTTCTCTGGCTTAAAGTAACGAAAATTGTAAATCCTAATTTAAATATTTCTATTAGCATTTCCAGGCCATACTGCCTTATTGTTTGATCATAATCAGTGTTCATATTATTGGTGATTTATTATGACTGGCCATAGAGACATTAGTTACAGTTAGCAAGTGCTGAGTTTTAATTAATGACCTCCATTTACGAAGCGCCCGATAATTTCGCTTCGTTCTTGCCCAATAAGCTGAAATTTCGTGAGGGGGCAATCCTGAACCTGGCGTTATTTCTTTTTGTTGGCTTGTAGAATGGTGCCATGTAGTTTCATGAACAACCGTAACACGATTGTGTGGCCTGAGAGGCATAGTTGCCTGGGATTGTCTAGCAACAAGGGCCATAATAGCAATGGCAGTTATAAGTAAAGTCGATCCGACGAGCAATATAAGTAATCTCCTGCGGTCAGCTCTTTGTGGCGTTTGAATCAGCTTAAGGTGGCGCTGGGCAACTAATGCCAGTACTTTCTGTTGTCTACTACTAGCCGAAAGTCGTTGCTCATCGTCGTCGGCGAGAATAACATCATCAGAAGCCAAAAGGCTGCTTTTGGGACACTTGGCGGTTTTTGACGCACGGCTTTGTTTTCCACTACGAGTGTTGTTATTGTCATCAGGTGAAGTTGGCTGACCTTGGGTAGTTTTTTTTAAATGCTGAGGTTTAAGTTTCTGGACAGCTGATGACTTTTGCGAGGCTGTCGAGGAGCCGCACGAAGTGACCGATGTGGTCGGCCTTGACTCGGTTTCCTGGGAACAACTCGTTTGAGTCCAAATGCTAGCAGAGGGCACATCGCTGTCTCTGATCAGCGCTTCCGGCATAAAGAAGGTCTTGTCTACCTATTTCTCCTCGAAACGGATGTTCCCCGCTTCGTTGAGTTGCTGTTCATCAACTTCATTGTCTAATGGAAAAACAAGCGGGAAAAATGTATTTAAGAAGTTGCCAGCTCCAAATGTTTCAAATGGGAACGGAACAAGTGATGCAATATATTGCTATATTTGTCACCAAGCCTATATTCTAATTTGCTAATTTCACGCTCATAAATGCACCTGCCACATCTGATGGTCGTGGAGTTTCACGCCGGTTGGCGCTGAATAGGAATTTGATAAAGTGCAGTAGCTCGAACTCTTAGGTTGTGCTGACCATTCGGTGTCGCACCCGGGCTAATCGATACGCTTATAAACGTAAAAGGTGTGTTTTTATTGGCCGCCATCATCCTTATTACCTTCTATTGCAGGAAATAAGTTAGTGCTTCTGAACGGATTTGAAAAATGGTGACCGTCGATGGATCGAAAATAGGACGGAATTACTTTTAAAACAGGTTGTAATTTTGCATTTCAACTATTAATGGCCGAAGTATTGTTCTCCAAAAATCGCGTTCGCCAGTTTCAATCCGTGTTTAAGGGGTTCAGCCGGGTTTGAGGGCCAATAATCAAATGGTGAGAAACATTCGACATTTCATACATTGGAAAACTAAGCCCCTTAGTGAAATTCCCCGTTGAATGTTCAGAGAGTAACAACACATGTTGTAAACTGCACTCTAATTAGCTTTGTTTCCGCTGTGCGAATATTTATTATACTATTAGACGCTTAGTCTAATAAATAGAGGCATTGTACATTCTTGTAGAATACGATATTCTACGCACCGTCATTCTCCACGTTGACAGCGCTATCTCCAGGGGCGGGATTATCATCAGTGGTGGCTTCAGTGGATACAGTCTCTGTTGATGTGGTTGTCGCTAAGTGGGATCGCAGTCTGCTTTCTGGAATGACATGCATTTCTGGAAATGACAGGGAGGTGTCACGGTTACTTCACAAATCATCCGCGCGCAACATAGACCTGTAAAGCTTTATAAATTGGTAAACCGGTTCCACGTGCCAACCTGTGCTTATTTCAATACTCACCTCCTTCGTAGCATTGAAATACTTCGCAACCAGACAGCTAAGTTAGCGGAGAAGAATAGGCCACATTTGAAGTATTTGGTAAAGTCGTTGGAATCAAGTACTTGAAGGAAAATAACAAAAACAAAGTAACGCGTGTTGTCAACAACCTAATAGAGGATTGCGTGTTCGAATCCCGCAATTTGCGTTAAAGCCAAGAAATTTGTACTGGTCTACTTGCTGATAAAGTTATTAATTACAACTACTTCCTGTAAGTTCCTGATGTAATACGCCTCATAACGCAATGGCAAGGCTTAATTACACCACCTTTTCCTAAAACCTATTTCATTGTGCAGTGCTTATATGCTGCTTCCCTGAACTCGCATAATGACGTTCTTCTTTAAAATACTTGTTCCGTAGAGCTTATACTATCATTTTAGGTATGATATTTATGCCTTGAGGATTCTTCGAAAATTTAGTTTGTTGATTTTAAATTTAAGTACATTCTAGAAAGAATCTAAATGGACAGCAGTTATATTCTAGCTAAATAAAAATGAATTCATGTCATATATAGGTACTTTCATTATTCTCTTTGTCTATGGAATACAGATTTTCACGTAACCTTCTATATTAACATACGATACCTTTATCTACCCATAGCACACGTCTTATGAACATTCATAAAAAGCATTTTTCCCCCCTCTGGTTGTACATATTAATTGTATGGAACTATGTTAATGCCCATTCTGTAATGCGATATGATGATTCTATCTGAACAATGTCCGAGGAATGAGTAAAGAACTCGGTACTCTCTAAGTGTTTCTTCCCGACAATAGTAGTCTTTAATCGTCAAAGCAGTTTCCATTTTTTGGCATATTGTTGGAATGGACGGACTCTTCGGGCTTCCTATGATGTTCTTTCTTTTGGCCCCCCTACGGGGTCATTCACGGGCCAAAACAAAAAAGGATTGAATTTCATACATCACCTGTATCGTTGAAATATGAGTATTAACCTTTTTATAAAAAAAAACATTCAAGTTAAATGGGTTCACTCGAACTATATGTATATCTTTGCACACGTGGGCGCACACATACGGCGAGTTTGTTTAGTGCAGCAAATGTTTTTTGCGGAGAAGGACTTATCTACGCCGCGTGCACCTGTCGATTGACTTGTATGCCGGTGCTCCAGGAAGTTACATTATTTTACGTCGCTTGCCTACTTACTAATTATTATTAAAAGGACTTCATACTATACAAATTGCACGTCTTAGCCGAAATGTATATCAACGTATGTACGAAGCTAGTCAAACAACATGTACAGACACGAAGGTTCACTACAATGTTCACAAAACAAGTTTCACTTTTTAATATATATGATTGGTGGTGTATTTCGACAAACAGCAATTCCACGTTTTTATACTGTTCATCATCGTTAAGGTATCAAGGTTGTTATAAACTAGCAAGATGTTCATGAAGTGTATCTAATCAATTAGTCATTTCGTCTACTGTCTTACTTGTAAGATGTTATCGACATACAAGATAGTAACAGATCTTTTGGCATGTCTTGTTGAGTTGAGAAACGCATTTTTGTTGTTGCTGCTACGAATGTGATTCGTACGTGACTTCGCTTAGTTATTACAAAGGTAAAGGAAATTCAAGCTCCACTGCCGATTATGGGTGGCTGTTCATGACATACTGACCGTTAATCTCTATCTCTTTATTTTAAAAACTTTGCAGAACATATCAGTAATAGCCGAGTGGTTGGAATGTAGCTTAGGTGTTTTTTCTCCTTTGCTGCAAGCTTATCGTTAGCTATATTATTTGCATATATAACACTGAGTCAGGAGTAGTTTTGTGAAGGTCTGGTTTGGTTAATATTTCATGTTTAAACTATCGTTACGATCGGATTGTTTGACAGTTCGAAGTGGGTGGCCATTGGATAAACATTACAGAGTCTAAAGGAAACATATATCTATAAATCACAGCTGCGAATATTACATATAAATTTCGTCGGACTATGGAGGCATAGATTCTCTACCAGTTTAACGCTAAATGTTACGGGGTATAAGGTACAAGAATGAAGTAAACCATTACGTCAACAAAACAACATTCTCTACACGAAGCGTAAGTGTCAGATATTGGCTAAATCCGTCGATTGATGGTTACACGCTGTGCAATTAAACAAGTGTCATTCTATTGTTTGGAGTTATCATTAATGAACCTGTCGCATTGTCAGTCATTCTTAGCGACAGAGTCTACTTTCTGACTTCTTCATATATATATTACAGTAAAAGGCAGCAAGTGTATTAAACAATCGGAACCTTTTGACGCATCAGTTTCTACGTGCTCTTTCTCCGTCTTAAGTTCTGTGAGGTAAACTGTAATTTTATCTCTGTACGCAATTTCTACATCTTTAAATTGCCAAATACGAATGTATCGTTTTACCCAGGCCTTGGCTTCGGCGAAAAATTCACCGTAACAATAAATTTTGGGTAGTCCTAGATCTGACTCAAATAACCAGAGACTATGAAAAAGACAGATCTTTCACAACATGTAAAGCTTAGCCAGTCTGCCTCACATTTATAAAAATTAGCTACATATGCTTTTATATTAATAAGCTAGCTTTGCTGAATGTTATACTGTTGCAGCTTCACTTCTGAGCTCTATAAAAATGCGTGCTAGCCAAAGTTTGTCTCATCAGATTTCTCCATTTTCATATAGTGAAATGTCAGGATGTCCTTCAACATTCAGTCTTGGACGAACCAGTCTTGGACGCGTCACCCAGGCCGCTATTGATACAAAAGAAGAGAAAAGAGAGGCATGGAGAGGGAGAAGAAGCTAGGGATCTTCTTACGCGAAGACTATTTTCCGCTTCGATTATTTTCTCAGAGAGGCGGCAGGAGCTCTGCATAACTGACCAACGCCAATCGATTGGTAGCTGCAATAGTAGCGGTCGCTAGACTTGCTGCAGTCGTTGCCGTAGTCTGAATTCTCCAGATGTAGTCTTAGCTAAAAGAAGATCGGAAGTGACGAATATAATCTTTGTTGCGCACAGCGCGCGTGGCGGAACCTGATGGTCAGAACAGAATGGATCTATGGACCAATATAGACTAACCAACTTGCACTTAACTATACATAGGCTGGGGGCTCAACAGAATAGCCATCAGAACAGCAATCTCAAGTTCGGAGCCCTTCAACACATTGTAAGTAGCGTAAAGGCCAAGGCCTTGCTGGAATGTGCGCGGACGCTGGGAGTGGCTGCTGTTGTTTTTCGCCTGGTGGATGATCCGCTTCACATGGCGAAACTTCAAGCGACAAGTTGACTCAATGCTTTCAGTCATTCAACCAACGAGCGACATAAGGTCAGTTTCCGGTCAGCTTAGGGATTGGACGTCAGAATATCTAAGTTTTCCTTCGGCAAAAGGATGTTGTAAAACAACCGCCTTGCTTAGAGGCTTGAGTGCGGGATTTTTGTATGTTTTCTGATGGCGATTTGTGCTGTTTTTCTGTGATACGCCACATTTAGAGCCGTAAAGGTTGGAAATGATTAAATTTCATTATAAGGACCTTGTATGTTTTAATGTAGTCAGTATTAAACGATACAAGGTTCTTTCAACTTTTAGGTAATTTTCTTCTACTAATGAAGGTAATGAGTTTAACAGTGAGGCTAGCCTAAACGTTCCTGCAGACTAACAAGCCAACGTTGAAGCGCAACTTGCGGTTCATTAGCAACGGTTTCATGTAGGCTTTGAATAAACATCAAATCTGCTGAGCCTTATGAAGTCTTGAACACATTTATCATAAAAGAAACATTCGTCACTTGCGGAATCATTGATTTCAAAAAAAGTAACGGATTGAGTCTTTTTGATTAATAAGATGCGCTCTTCTGAGAAATGTTTTGTGTTGACTGTCCTTAAAATAGTTCTTACATTGATAAGCGTTTTTTTGCGTTTTCGAACAGCTAAGAGAATTCCTGCCGTGTATTCAACCATGCTGATAGTTAAATAATAATCTACTTTTCCAGCCGTGTTCATATTAATTAGGTCATTACTTGCTAAGGATTTCATCTTTTTTCCTTTGTTAATATTTGGCATACCATGAAAATGAGATGGTAGGTTGTGCCATAGCCATGAAAACTCTCTTGTTTAAAATATAATACCCGTAATATGGAATTAAGTTGAGCATATTCTTCATAGTAAAGTTATGCTGCCATGATACAAGGATATGCAGTACAGAATACAGGTCTCTATATGATGATATATTATTTTTCCTCACTAAAATAGTGCATTTTTCTGCATAAGCTGATAAACGTCAGGTTAATACTGTTAGGACGGTATACTATTTGTTGTATTGTCTTTCATAAAGAACAATAGGTTTTTATCAGTTGAAAGAGCAGTGTGCATGCATATTAATTGGATTTCTCGAAGAACTGCCTCTTTATGAAACTTTATGATGCTTTTTTGACGCGTCATAAGGGGTGAGACGCACTGAAAAGATATCGATTGTAGCGTCTCCAACAAATCCGAGAAATCACACAAACCCACTGAAACAGCCCTTTAAGAACAATTCTCTTCGAGAAAAAGTCATGTGCTGACACAACACACTCTCGAAGTTATTTAACAGAACGATTCATGTAGGCATTGCATAATGCTAAAAAGTGGCCTTGGCCCTGCTGTCAGCATTCGGTCATCATTGCCTGTGACCTTATCCGCAGTGTAGCAAAGGTTAATAAAAAATAGCACAAGTTTCTGTCGGACAGCATGAGGGGCCCTGCACTGTAGCTGTATACGTTTCCTCTGAAGCAAGCAAACATGTTAGTGGCTGGGAACGCTGAACACTTCACGTGCCTATATCGTCATATGCGAGAGGTCGAAAGGAAGGGCGAATGTACCTGAAGGTACCTTCAGTCGCCTCACCAGAGAGAATTGACCTTGGGTGTCTGCTCTCAATTTCGCTTCCACCAACTTAGGGTGTGATTCGTGGGGGCTCCGGCGCGCAGCATCGTCGTTGATCGTCCGTGATCTCTAATGCCAACACCAATCACGGTGAGATACCGATAACATCCACAGAAGCAGAAGGCAATCGAAATCCTGGTCAGCACTTTTCTAGCTACCTGTTGTTGTAAACAGTCAAGAGAACTCGTCCGCTACTATTCTCTACTACTTGTGAAGTTCTCTCTATCAAAGTCTGCCTATTTGTCTGCATAACTTCAAATGACCGGTCGCACCCCGGCAGAGAAACGAGGCCGTAGATTCCAAGCTTCGTCGACTGAGGTACAGTGCACCGGACTTTGATGGTTCTTCAAGGCCTCCCAGGAAGTTGTACCGTTGCAGGAAACTAAAATGCCATTCGGTTATGGCCAGCAAGTGAATGAACCCACGGAAGAAGCAAGGGACAGAAACGCAGCAAAATTTTCCTATATTACCAATAATTTGTGTGTTTTTGCTATTTCAGCGCAGTGCTTACAAAAAATAAATCAAACTTATTCAAGATCATTAGTTCCTTTCGATTTGAATTATTCGTGCTGTTTATATAATTCTGGGTGTAATAACTGGCATCACCCGTCAAGCTTTTTTAGTATCAAATACCGCTAGATACCTACAGGACTATCCAGTCCAGTATGGTGTAAGTGTTTATGGGCCGTCTTCGATTGTATCTTTACTAAGTGAGTCTAATTTAAAAATGTTCTTGCAGTCACAAGGTTTCCACACAAGACTCGCTTGTTTTATCCAAATTAAACATTGACCAGATTTGCATATGGTAGTCTAAATGCGCAAACGACTCGGTGTAAAAAACCTGGGCACAGCACAGTATTAGCGGACGAGAACACTTTTTAACTCAATTCACTCTCTTTTCGAGCCAAACTTCGGTGATTTAGGGTTTTTTCATTACCATCAACATTCTCACCCTAAGTATGTGCAGCAGAACCCACGGAAAGATGAGCTTAGAGATCTTTTGGTCTGCTTTTCGGCACCATCTCATTCTCAGCCTTGAGCACACTCGCGTAGCGAGGGGCGCGTCTTCTTGGCCCGCTGTGAGAGAGAGACAGGGTGAGTCTGGTCAATGTCGATGAGACGAGACGGCGCTCCGTGCAGCAAAAATGTGGCAGTGAAGGTCGGTAAGCTTTAATATAGAACCGAATCAACATGCCAACCTGGTTTACCTGGTAAGCACGAACTGAAATGAGAACTTTACCTGTTTATCTTCATGTTGTAATAGCAACAGCGTCACAGCACGTTGTGCTGTTTTTACTTGATCATGCACATGCACTTTAGAGAGTACTTGCATATTTAGCCAAACACAAAGCTACGTGCATTTATGGGTTATTCACAGAATTTTTTTTCTTGGTGATATAGAAAATGGAACAGATATAATACGCGTTTGTTTTCATAAGATCTCTTCTAATGATCTGGTTTTTTCCAGATACCCGGCTAAAATTATTTTCGGCATTCTAATACTCGCACCGTCATTGTAGGAATCACTTTTTCTTATATAGCTTTTTTCCTTAAGGCATAGGTGAAGTTTAATTCTTAAAGCATACGTACTCGTGAGAGAAAGCAAAAACTCTGATGGCTGATTTTTTTGGAACAGATCATTTAATATGTTTGAAGAGGTCATTCATAAAAGATCATACGTAAAGCGCAACCCACCTAAATAGCTCACCTGCTTTCTGCGGCAGGTGGCATGCACGAGTCCTATTTCAGATTTCACCTAGGGGCCTCAGTTTTCTGTGTCAGTTCTACTCTCTTCGGCACGAATGGATCTTCTCCTCGCATGCCCTATGTTATCATCAGCTTCACTTCAACGACAATAAGGGATCAATAAAAATGTTCGGCTATTCTAGGTTGCGATGCCGACTGGGAAATTGCTTGCTCTTATTTTTCATTCCATTCGTCTGTTAGCTGTGCCTAGCATAGCAGTTACTGAAGTTGTTTTGCGTTCGCATTTCGAAGCAACAGAACTTTTGTGCTTGACTCCATTATGTAATGAGAAAGAGATCAGCCTAAGTTAAGTGACCCTGAAATCGAAGGGATGGAGAGAAGTAGGGAGAGAGGGTCGTTAAGGTCGCTTTCAAGAATGCTCGATCAATAGCACTTTAAGCAGTGTTGTGCACACCCACCCAGTGTCGTAGACGTAAAAGTATATAAGAATCAATGTGAAATACGAGAACCAAAAGAAAGTTGGATCGCGAATTCAGTTTTGGTGGATAGGCCATCAGAATGCCCGAGCATGGAGCTGCTGGTCGAAATGAGGCAATTTTCACAAATGTATGTGTAAAGATTGATACCATGCGAAATGCGCTCAAACATTATTTTATTACGGAGCTTACGTGTATGCGCAGTATTAAGCATTTTATTTGCCTATTCATTTATTTTTTATTCATGGTGAATCATTTCTAAATCCTCCATGCGCGCATATTTGTCAGATTGGCTTTGGATTATTCATTTGTAGGTGAGACGAGAAATAACTGTAAACATTAAACGTAAGGGTTTTATTTAATTATAGCAATTAATAAAATACATAAAAATATATGTTGTAGAATATTTTTAATAGGTTCTATTATTAGGATCAGCATGTTCGATTGAAGCCGTACTGATCTGAATTGTAGTGATGTGGATAGTAGATCAATGGAACTCGAATGATGTTTTAGTTGGCAAATTCAATGCAGCAAGTTATGGTAAGACATATTTCGTCCGCATCGGTAGCCCAGCAGCCCGCACGTTAGTTTCATTATCTGAAGGCCGTGAATTCTGTCCTCGCCCAGGACAAGATTGTAACGCTTTAGAAACAGTCGAATATAGAGTCATCGAAAGAGTGGAAATATGTCAGATTTTTCAATTATGTGTGGAATTAATCTGACCTCTGATTCGGGTTTTTAGGTTATTAAAGGTTTTTTCTTTTAAGAGCGTATTCCCTCAGCCTACCGAACATCAGGGATCTAGCATGGGGTTAACTACAGTTCGCTAAATTCGGTAAATGCTTTCCAAAAAGCCAGTAACGATAGCTAGCTTGTCATGACTTCTTCATACAAGGGCACCTACAGCCTTTACTATTGGTTTTAGTGATTATAATAAATAGTAGTACCATTATGAATAATATTACATATTCGCAAAGTTATAGCAACGTTATCTTGTGGGCGTGTAGCGTTAGAAACTAATGGTTTGATAACCAGTCATCTTGCGCGTATCGCTTGGAGCTAAGAACTGATGAATTGCTGGATCCCCATACAAAGGTCGTAGGTGCTCTGGTAAGGAAAGCAACATTAACATATTCAAAGCAGTTACAATAAAAATAATGTAGCGAACAAAATATTAAACAATGTAAAAATATATGATATGTACTTTTTCCCGTTGATTTAAAATAATTTTATAAATATACTCGTCTACTGCTGTTGTGTTGTTAATCACGCAATGCTATAATTTTTTTATCTAATCACCATCCACAGTTTGTGCACTCGGTTTGACACTAGAGGTTAAGAAAAAGGGCTGATATTCTATCCTTGGTTTTCTCGAAACATAAACGCGAACGAACACGCGAGTACACACACGCTATTCAGCTTTTGGGGTGTCCAAATATCTCACGTGTTTATCTCACGTCGTTCTGGTCTGTGCGAGGTGCGTATCAACGCTTGCCACACAACGACCTGTTCCTGCCTCAAGCCTGTATGAAGTGATGGCCATTATCATCAAGTCAACTCACTCGATCAGCCCACTCTTTTAAGTATACCTGTGGTATTTCGTGATGCGGTTAAACACAAACAGGCACGCGTGCAGTAAGAGTATACCGCTTTCGGCTACCACCCGCCGTCGTTTTAGGTTAACCTCGACCTTCGAAGGCCAAGGCCAGAGTGACGTCAGTGAGACCTACGACGCCAGTGACGTCATGGGTTCCGACGTGATCTCGCCGTGGGTTTGGTGTGCCCATCACGAACGGGCACTCTAAAGTGGCCACGATAGACAATGGATGAAATCGCAGCGAAAGCAGCTAAGGTAGCTATCTCAGGGGGCAGACAATGCAGCATTTCATAGAACAGCATAGCGTATCTCATCGTACCTTTGAAATGGAAGCTCTTATCATCTTACGCAAGCAAAAAATAAAGACGACCCGTTAGTGCTTTTGGCCACACGATAATCTAAGGCTGAGGAGGAATGTAGCGGTTACATGCGTGCAATTAGTATAGATGGTTAGGACATCATCGCTAAATCCGATGTTACTATATGCTTTTATTTTGATATTTTAACAGTGTTAAATTATATTAAACTCATAGAAAACGTATATACAACAGGCGTAACAGCATTCATCTGTCGTCATTTTCTGAATCGATAAGATTTAATTCTTGTTACGTTCAATGGGTGCTTTTATATAAGATTGTGGAAGATTTAGTTAGATAAATTGTTAATGATGTTTTATCTTCCGCGATCACGAATGTAGTAACGTTTTGCGGTTAAACTCAACACAAAAAGTAGCCTTAATCTTCTTTATTAGGACGTATTCACTCGTTTAAAAACAATTTGGTACAAATTCTAATGTTGTATCGTTTTGAGCCACTACGAGGCGTGGGAGGCAGGAACGGGTAGATAGATAAGCAACTATTGATTGTGTGACTGGGACAAATGGCTTTACTGTTGTTGCAAGCTGCGGGATTTCAGCTGTTGTTTCCATAAACGAACACTCTCATTATTTGGCTTTATCCGTATTGTTGTTTTGCATGAAAGAACATCGTATTTCAGCGAGTGTAGCAAGAATTCTAACAAATTTTGACGAATTTAGTTTCGATTATTTCCTTTTCGTACGTAGCAGTAAGATTTTAATAAACCTGTATCGTTACGGCTTCTTTGCTAAAATAACTTCTCTAAAATACTTACTAAAATAACTCTACAATAGGTTGTCGTTAACGAAAATGCTTTAGCATAGCACGCACGCATCTAAATCAATTGTAGACATACAAAACCTTTTAGTTTTTGTATGTCTGTCAAGTGATGTTAAATCTATTTCAAATCGTCAGTTGCCTGATACGTGAGAGAGTGCTGCCACGCATGTATCATTACACCCTCATATATTTTGCGCACTTGACCATAAAAAAATAAGCACATGTGCATTGCATGCGCTTATGCGTCCCAGCGCATATGTATCCTAGAGTAAGACAACGAGTCACTCGACGCCAACAACGGCCAAATTGGCATTTGCGAAATCCCAATTGCATGCTTATTTAAAAAAAAAAATAGGTGCAGTTGCCGTTCTGTAAACGAAAATTTGTCTTGTAACTGTAGTAATGTATGGTGGATAGCATTATTATTTCATATATAGGACTTTTTATACTACCCTACCTTTGTATCAAATACATGTGACTTTATATTGTATCGTACTCCTAAACATTTAAATATACACCTTACATAATACTTCCCTTTAGAGCTGGTTAATATTATAGAATATTATATAATAGTAATAAATACTTGTGTATAAACTGTAATGATTAAACACAAAGATATATATCTTTGTGATTCATTTATTATAGATATATATATATATATATATATATAT
>MNPL01005624.1:0-11602 GCA_002081605.1 Tropilaelaps mercedesae
ATATATATATATATATATATATATATATATATACATCGTTTACACTCTACCAACTCGTCTATATATTTTCATTAAAAAATGAGTCATCATTAGTTCCTAAAAATTTACCTTCTACAAATAATTGGCTGCTTTCTCGACTTTCTGCGAAGAGATTCTTTGCAATGCAGGTATAATTTCCAACATCTTCCACGCTCGTGTTGCGTATTGTTAGCAATGAGCTATCAGCGTCAAACGAAATACGAATCCTGTCGCTACCTCTTAGAACAATTCCATTTTTTTCCCACAAAAAAGTGACGTCTTTACCCCGCCGGAGGCCACAAGTAAACCTCACAACTTCCCCAGTATCCACCGCTTTATTAGGAATTGATTCCAGCTTAATAGTACCTTCAAAATAAAATAAATCAATTTTTAGGGGTACGTCATTTCAATCATTCGTGCGCAAAAATGATAATATAATATAGCTGAGAAAGAATTGCTCAGTAATAAGGTCATAATCCAGCATGAGCAATTAGCGTTTGCCTACCCTTGTATGCTTCGACCACTTTCGTTCCATTAAGCACATCGACCACGACAACATGAACTGTTATCCGGAAAAGCATTGCCAAACGAAATATAACACACAAATTGAACATAGGCGGCTTGGAAACGTTAGCCATCGCACAATTTTTACGTAAACACGCCAGCAGCCTTAATGCTTCTGTTCGTTGTATGAATTACAATTTAAGTTGACATCGCGCTGTCGTGCAATGACCACGCATCTCGTTCCCAGCGTACAATTCCACATGGACCAAGAGCACCGCGCCAAATTCTGAGTCCTAAATGTGTGTGAGTCCGCTAAATAGCAAGCGATACATGGATCAGAAAAAGTTATTTATGTTTACATAGACTTATCTAATCTTTTATAATAGTCAGCGCTCTCCCCGGTTGACCATAAAAAGTTTGCAAAGGACTACGTTCATTGAGAGAAAATTCATCATAGCATATAAATGACTCATAATTAAAAATTGTATAATATATAAAAACGCTGCTTTGTTTGTATGAAATCACATAAATGAGACGGCACTCATACACTCCGTTGAATGTTTGCCAAGTCTGAAAATTCCTCTTTGTCGGAAAATTGATATTGTTATTTCTTAATCGATTTTCTAGGTCTAGTTGCCCAAGCAGTGCACAGGCTTTCAATGGTTTGGCTAGGTGTGTGTTTCTGAATGAACAATAGTTTTTCCGTAAGTTCAATAAGGAGTTAGATCAATCAGAAGCACACGTTTTCTCAAAATCAATTGCAAATTAGGCGTCAATCCCAAGAAGAACAATAGTTTTTACTCAATTCCTTGGAACGCGCTTTTGTTAACTTTACCAAATGGGTTGTAATAAGTCTGTATGACTGCTTCTATACTAGTCGTATGTAGCTGACCGGTCAGAAATGCAACAGAATTGCGGATCAGCCATAGTGATATCTACCTTCAACTCTTAACGTTGTCGTTGACCTGGCTTCCGAGAAAAGATTTTTTGCAATACAGCTGTAATTTCCAGCATCGCTCGCTGAAGTTCTCTTTATCAGTAACACTGACGAGTCGGTTGCACTGTCATGCGAAATTCGTATCCTGGCACTACTAGGGAGGACATTTCCATTATGTGTCCAAGAAAAACTGACATCTTCTCCAGAAATCAAACCGCATATAAATCTTGCAGTTGCTCCTGACGACACCAATTTATCAGAGATTGACTCCAGCTGAACAATATCTGTATCAAACGATGCATTGTTGTCTTGGTTATACTGATAGAACGAGGTCAAAACAATACAGCTTCTTATATTACTATAGATAATGATATCGTTAAAAAAATAATTTTGCAATAGTGGTAATAAAGAATCAACCAAAGCCATCATGTACCGTTCCGAGTGGGCCTGCGGCAAGTTACTTTACACACAACTAGCACAAAGATCACGGGAAACAACATTGCTCCTGATAAAAAAAATACATGTACAGATGCACCGCCGGCCGGCCAGGCAAATTGGCAAAACTGAAGCTTGAGCGTCTCTACAACGACCATACCCAAGGTTGAAGGTAGTCTCGTTACCGGCTTACTATATAAAGCTGACCAGGTTATGGCGGTGGTTTCTGATTATTTCCACACTAGAATCGGTAGTGGATTAAGCTAATGCATTAATTTTTAGGACTTGGTGGAGAGACAGAATGTACGTACTAGCACACGGAATACCAAACGCTCATGTGTTGTATAAATTTTCATGAAAGTAGTACACAAAAATAATGTATAAGAACTGATGTTGGGTGCTAGTTCTGCCAACAAGAGCGACAAAGTCCATAATTTTTATAACGAACTAAATCAAGGATTCGAACTAAAATCGTTTATAAAATAATAGAAAAGCGAGACGGTTATCGTACTAAACTGAATTATAGACAAAACTCATACGATTATTCAGAGTAACCCTTAAAGATTTTACGATAAAATATGCTTGACGCGAAGTACGTATGCATGTTAGTTAAAAAAGAAATCATTCCAACCAGGTACTATAGCAAATGCTTAATAAGCGTGTGTCAGACCCAATTTCACGCACCAAGTGCAATTATGTTTGGGATAAATAAGAATTCATGATCCTTAATCAAAATCCGATTCGCCTTAACGCAGTGATGTAATCGTTTGTATAGGACGCATGGAATTTTGGCGTTTCAATTGGAATATGCAAAAATAAAGACGTTTATCTCAACAGGGAGAATTATCATCACCATACAATTGTACCTTCAACGAGAAGGGTCGCACTGGTTCTAGTTTCCGACAAAAGATTCTTTGCAATGCAGGTATAGTTTCCTGCATCGCTAACGAGCGTTTTTCGTATGACGAGATTTGATGTATCGATATCGTGTGATATCCGGATGCGTTCACTGCCGGACAGAACATTCCCGTTTCGCGTCCAGGAGAAGGAAACGTCCTCTCCAGTGAGAAGTCCACAGGTAAATCTCGACACTTGACCGAACCTCACCGTTTTTGAGGCGACCGCCTCTAACTGAATTAATTCTGTTTGTCTCAATAACATGAAAAATACTATTTATAATAAAGCTTCATTGTGTTGATATTTTTATTTTCTTTTTTAATGTAAGCAAAAAGGATACTTATGTTATGAGATCGAATTTGCGCAATTTTTTCCTTTACGTGGCTCATACGTATATAAATGTAATACTCTAAAATACAAATTTCAAAAAGGTACCGTTTGCCGTTACGACTGGAAACGTTGAGGGACGAAGTGGTATCCAAACTAATATTACACTAGCGAGAAACGAGGTTTGTTGCCACATTTCACAAACTAAGTATCAAGTTGCGAGAAACTTGCAGCTCTTTGAGGACACTCTCATTTCTAAGTGAGGCGTTAAGGATCACAAGAGTTGTCAAGCGATTCGGAATTGTGGCTATTCTCGTTCTCATGCACATGTATCCCTCTGGGATAGAGGCTATGGCGCCAGAATTTAAGGTATCGTGCAGTACATCGTGTTGTGCCATTATATTTAAAAATGATCGATATTCATTTCCTATTTTTTCTAATTTCCCCTGTTCTTCCTCTTTGTAATTCTACCGCTTTAGCCAGTTTCGTGCCTCCGCAGATAACCAAGACATACGCGCAGATATCTAATGTTTTGCAACTGAGTTATAATTATCGGGTAAATACTTTTCGCATCTAATACACTTAGTTGTTTATTACAACGTTCTGAAGCAGTCACAAGAACTTTCGCTGCATATTAAGAAATTAGCAGGCTAGTAACCTTTATAACTGAACCTTGACTTTTTCTATCAACTTATGGATCTTGATAGTCACACCTTTAGAATGTGGTATCCATACATCTCATATGCTTCGGTACTTTACATTTTGCTCTATTTGCTCGAGTTTAAGTGAAAATGCCTCACGTAGGACCAAATTATATATAGATTTTTCTTTTGTAGCACAAAAAGTACAGATCCTGTTAAAAAAAAAAAATTAAAAGTAACTTGTCATGTATCGTTAATCTGCATGGCACTTGGTCGTAAAGTGAAGAAATGAACTTCCGATACTACTTTAACATGGACGTCGTGACCTTGTAGTACCAGGCACAACTTTGAAACATCCTGTTCTGTGCTAACATTTCAAGCACTTTATATTTCTATACGCGTTCTGCAACTAACTTTTCACCTATTTCTTGTAATGCTCAAAATACGAAATACACAGCCAACACCCCGGGGTTTACTTAAGACCGTTAGATCGGCATAGTTTATTTATAGGTAAACTTCAGCAGTGTCACGCTTCATATATGTATATGTAAGGCAATCTAATTCCGATTCATAAACATATCCAGTTTTGTAAACACTTTAAAACAACCCCGAACGCCTTATTCGTAACCTTACTGGCCTTCTACTTTCAATGTAGCGCTAGTTCTATCTTCAGACCAGCGATTCTTTGCAATACAGGTGTATAGACCCGTATCACTCGAAGCCACTTTTCGTACGATTAGTACTGTACTCTCAGTGCCGCTCAAGATCTCGAACTTAATTGAATTCTTCGGTATAACATTGTTGTTGTGTGTCCACGAAAACTGAACATCTTCTCCGGCTGACAGGCCGCACATAAAGCGAATCGTGCGACCCGCTTTAGCTCTTACATCTTGCATGCGGTCCAGGCGAACCATATCTGCGACGGAAGTAAAATTAATTTATAGATGATGAGACATATAGCGTTTAGGTTGTAAATTCACTACCTGACATTTTAAACTATTATTAGCTGAATGTCTTAATTCACACCTAAACTGCTGGTCTCACATCAATATAATCACAGAATGCATTATTGTGGTTTTTTTTGAAAACAACAAGCGTGAAGTGCAGCCATCCTCAAAATCGCGTATAGGTGTGTAACGCAACAAATATCACATTTCGAGTTCATTTCTTTTTTCAATGACTGGGGGAATTGTACATATAAAGGCACACTCGTCTCTTAAAAACCTTTTCATAGTTACCGTAATAAACATATATAGTATTGACTCACCAATAGAAAAAGATATACAAATACTGTATCCACATAGCACAGTGATGGGTAATAATATGAATTTAATATTCCACATTGTGAACTGAACAAACGACGTCCACACAGACGATCCCACATACGACTGATTACTCGTGTCTGGATAAGGCGGTTAGTAATGTTTGAAAATCTCGTTGACGTCCCAACATCTGTATGGGTTCGAGGCTACGGCGCGACGTTGCAAACGATTTGTGCGAGCTGCATGCAACTAATAATGCTTGAGTAAGTTCCAATATACGATATGAATACAATTGAATAGAATAAACGTAAACAAGTGTGTTGAACAGAGCCAGTTATATTTGTTTAGCTTAGCTTTAATTACAAACTCTCGAATCTAACTGATCTCACACAACACGCAAGTTCAGTTCAACAGTTTATTAATATAATATATTCACTAACATCATTATGCTTGTACATTATTATCCTAATGAAAGATCTCTCTAACCTGTAACAATCTCGAGGCGGTCTACAGGGTACATCTATTCTATGTTCTTGTCGAGGTGCCAATACCAAATATGAAAAAATGTAGCAAACTTATATGGATTAGGTAAGATATTCCAATTTTGATAAAAACGTCTTTTTACATTGTTCTTTTTGCTGGTGCCATTGCTTCCATAATAGGGTTGCTTAAAGATAAGCCTATCTTGGAGTACGTTTTCCCAAGATATGTGTCTTAATTCTGCAACTAGGAATGGAACGCTGATGAAACGCTCGAAGACGGAAATTATGCCGAGAAAATCTATATACCGCTATAGCTATTTTGGGGGTGAAAACACTGTCAAACATGAAGAAACGTAGAAAAAAGCTTGTAACGAAGACAAAACTTCGAAAACAAGCAATCCCTGTCCTGATATGTATTGTGGTACTGTACTGTTCCTTACAATGTTAAATGAAAGCGCAACCCGTTATCATTTACTTTGCTTCCATTTAATTCAAAAAACGCAATTATAAATAATTTACACTAAATTGCGAGCCGAGGGCTTATTCATGATGAGGTATGCGATATCCAGCAATAATTGTGAGCGGACAAGAAATACTATAACGCATATTGCATTAAAAAGTTCGAAACCATACGCCATACGCATTAGACACATGATACATTAGTGTTGCACTTAATTTGTTTATCAAGTAGTGCTTTACACTTGAAGTGCAGTTATGTAATTTGCTTTAATTTCCAGTTAAATTCGGATGCATCTTCAAGTTGATCGCTAGATTGTACGGAACAGGACTTTAAGAATTACCTCAAAGTGAGAGCCATGGATACGCGCTCTGTTATCTTAGCATGAACACTATACAGTACCTGCGACAGTAATTGCCTTCTCGACTCGCTCTTCTGCGATTTCGTTGCTGCCTAAACAGGCATATAGACCCGAATCTTGGGAAGATACTTTGCTAATGCTTAACATCGAACTTTCGTTCGTTTGCATTATAGTTGTCCTTTCTCCAGGCTTGAGTAAGTGTCCATCCTTAAACCAGGAGAACGAAATATTTTTTCCATCTAGAACTGTACACGTAAGCGTGAGAGACCTTCCCGATTTTACACGGCTGTATCCCTGAAGGCCAAGCTGAATTATCTCTGCAGAATAAATATAACTGAGTTTGCATTGACACCAGAAACACGCGAGTTGTTTAAAGTTAGCAATTGGGGCTATACTAAATATATTGTAATAAACGCAACGCGAGGACATCGAGCCAAGAGACAAAGCTTACCAGCAGAAGATTGTTGCCAGGAAAATCTGCACCAAATCACAGCTACAACGCACCACCAGAAACTGATTGTGTCAACGCACCACATTGTTACAGTTAGGTCTTCCAAGTCTTTGTCCGCTGCTTGAAAGCGTTAACCGCTCAGTACATTTGTCGATGCGCTTCAACGCTATGCAAGCGTAGCATACCATAATCTCGTCTCCAGTTCCCAGTCTCTAGGGTTTAAGATTATGGCGCTTCATTTTGATGAAGGAATCTCACCTAACATCCCTCTCCCAGTTAACAATAATGTTAAATTTGTAAATATTGTACCTAAAATCAGCAGTTCATCAGAAAAAAGGAAAAGTAAACGCAAAAGATAACTAATGAAAGACACTCCCAAGATAGCGATACATATACAAACATAGAGAACACCTCTAATACGGCTGTTCATGTACTGGGACAGCTATTAAGTGTTTAGAACTTAGTTATCTTTCGTTACTTTACACATCTAGTACGCTTTAATCTATGTTCGCCGATTTTGTGTTCAGCCGTACGGCCGGGACAAACCAAGGACTTTCAAGTGCTGGAATTATTTTGTATATTAAAGTCAATAAAAGTGAAGAAAATAAAAGCCTCGAGATATTTTTAAGGCTCCACGAGTATCCACATTCGTATTTTTACCATGCATTAGAATTAAGCTTCTATAGTCTGTTTTCGTAGGCTAGATTGTAAAAACGTCTGTAAAGTCAAACAATTCTTTCTCTCTACAAACTCAAAGTTCTACGCTGTCCTTAAATCAGATCGCTCATACCATAGATAGTATAAACATTATTGGCATGCCACATGTTCATTTATATATACTTATTCTTTTAGCCCTCAAGTCCGGACCGAAATGGTATTATCATGTAATGTGTTTACCCTTTTTTCAATATTTTGTAATGTTTTACAACCATGACATTTTATCGCACGACTCTATTAAACCACTTGCTTTCGGATTTTCCTAATTCACAACCAATAATGGAATATCTAACGTTATTCGATATATTTAAAGGCGCCTTCGTAGTTTCAACAGCCTTAGCGCCTGGTACCCAGTCACACGTGTTCTGGTTAAAATGGTCGAGGTGAGTCAACAGCTAAAGTATATTGCAGATTATATTTCGAGCCTTCACCTTCTACTGTGACAATTTTTTCTGCTCTATCCTCGGCAATTCCATTGCGTCCCCCACAAGCATAGGTACCCGAGTCCTTTAAACTTGAAGTGTTGCCGATTTTTAAAGTTGAACTTTCATCTGTTGGCAAAATTGTTACTCGACTATCCGCGTTGAGAAGCCTCCCATCCTTAAACCACGAAAATGAAACGTCTCTACCTTCAAGAAGTGTGCAGGTGAGCACAAGCGACCTGCCTGCCTTCACCCGACTATAGCCTTGGATGCCAAGTTGAATTGTTTCTGTTGAATGAGACAACTCATTAGAAGAGGTAGGAGGGTTCTCTTCAAACGCATTACTAAACAATATAAGCAACTCAATTCAGACAATTTATGAATCACCAATTCCGTGAAAAACACACATATTTTCAGAAAAGCTATGCCCTTGTCGCTTACCCGTTGAACCCTGAAGTGCGCAATATCCAGAGAAAAATAAAATCACAGTAAAGTCACAACGCGAATTACCACTACAATACCACATCATCGATTTCTTGTATCATAACCCAGGTACGCCTTTAGTTAAACGATACCTGAACGCTTTCACTTTACGGGTTGCAGACTGCATCAGTACAGAGATTAAAACGAGGCTGGCTAAAAGCGATGACACTACTCTCGTTCCCAGAGGGCGCAAACAATAAGGAAAACTCTGGCGCCAAGTTTGGCTCAGGTAAAGCAAAGTTGCAAGGGTAATAACTGCAATCAATAATGTAATTGCAAGTAGGGGTTTACCATAATAGCACTCGATCTCATTTTAGGAAATTCTTTTTCAGTTCGTAAAGCCGTGCCTTAGGGAACAAGAACTTGCGAGTTGGTGTCAATGGCTGTAATTGCCATATTAAACGACGTAAATGGTTCGCAGAATCCTAAAAAAATAAATTAATGGGTTGTGTCGATTCGCAAAGATTTGGTACGCATACGACGCCGTACAATTTTATTAAACAAAGCTCCTTCGATCTCCGCTTTATTTTTAAAGTTTATGCTTAATGCGCAATCAAAATAAAAATATAAATACTCTTGACCCACGGTATTTGTAGAGAAAATTTTAATGTTGGTTTTGAAAACTTACTTTACTAGAGCATTTATAAATTGTTGACGTTGATCATCGCGACGTTATCAACATAATTTGATATATACACAGAAAATGTGTTTACAAAACATGTACTAATGAAATACACGTTCTAAACATAATCAGGAGGTTATGCGACCGTAGCCATATTAAATCAGTAATATAAAATTTTAGGTAGGTTTTTAAAACTTTAATCCTTCGAGACGTTACATTCTAAAAATATAATGTACTTTAGGGCACCAGCTTATATCTTCCTATACAATGTAGTTCATTATAACAGTAACATGGCAACACTGTGTACGCCTGTCCGCTCACGAGCTTTCATTGCAGGTGCAATACCATGTTTCAAGTAAATAAATGAATGGCATTTTTTGGTCGTTATTTTCACCGCTATTACCTTCAACAGAAACATCTTTTTTTATTTGTTCCTCGACTCTTTTATTGCTTGCTAAACATACGTATGTGCCAGAGTCTTGACTGGACGCCCTGCCAATCTTCAGCATTGAAGTTTCATCCGTTAAAAAGATTGCAATTCGGTCATCAGGTTTTAATAGGCGTCCATCCTTGAGCCAGAAAAACGAGACATTCGTGCCTTCGAGGAGGGTGCATGTTAACACAAGGGGTCTCCCCGATTTGACTCGACTGTATCCTTGAATGCCAATCTGAATCGTTGCATCTGTTGATAACGGCAATATGCGAAAATCAGTCGCGTAGGTGTATCCAAGCCCGATCATTCTGGATATCCGTTGTATGTTACGTTTGGTTTTATCTTTGCATTTAACTTACCAGTTGAGGCTCTTTGAACAAAATATCCAATCAGAATCACTGTCAAGCAAAGTGATGAGTCACACCGTGCGCTATATTTACTGGAGAACAAGATCATTGTCACAAGGTTCAACGAGCATAGACGAAAGCGTCTGATGACGGCTGCCAATGTAGTAGCATGAAAAAAGCCACTATCATTAAGCTAGCTAACCTCGACCCCAGTTAGTCTAAGTAACAAAAAGGAGGCTATGGCGTGATTTTTAATCGTTCGCTTTGAAACGCTTATTTTAAAGCTTGTACTCCAGTATTTGATCAATTAGTTTGCACATGTTTAGAGTAATAACAGGATAGGACAAACCTATAAACAAGCTTAACGTGACACAAAAAATAGTTTAATGTTTTCCATTCATTATTGCTGGCAATAAGTTAATTACATATTTATGTCTAGTTTCTTTGGTTTAGCTGTGCAGTATCTCATTCCATCTATATTTATTTATTCTAATTTGCCTTTAACTAAATCACGTAAATATGTACTACGAGAACTTATGATTTATTTATTAATGTTTTACTCTATTATATTTGGTTTTGAGATCCGAAGTTGAAAGCGACTGGTGTCAATAATATAGGACTCACTCAGTTAATTTAATAAAGTTAATTATCTTTTAATGTGGATCAAGGCATAACCAGTATTATTTACTCTCTACGTTTTAGAACACACATTATACCGTTTATCTGTGAACTAATTATCATTATATAATTAGATTGTATTCATTTGGGCTTCGCACCGACTGCAAGGGTTGAGCCAGAACACTGTGAAGTTTTATACTACCTGTGACATACGAGAAAAGATGACTAATGCCTTTGAATAGAAGACATAACATCGCTTAGCTGACTTTTTGATACTTGTTGATACAGAAACCCTTTTAATATACAAAAATAGATACATTTCTTATATAGTTCATTTGTATTTTTATTTAATTTGTTTTGCTTAACGTACGCTATGATCGCATAGTCTTTAGCCTTCACTGATGCATACTAGGCATACAAAACACACACACCGTACCTTCGATCATAATATATTTTTCTGTTCTTTCCACAGTTATTCCATTTCTCGCTATGCAGGCGTAGCTGCCTGAGTCTTGGCCGGATACATTCCCTATTTTTAACATTGAACTCTCGTCAGTCGGAAATATGGTTGTCCTGTTATCGGGTTTCAGTAGGCTACCATCCTTAGACCACGAAAAGAAAACATTTCGTCCTTCGAGAAGAGTGCACGTGAGGACAAGCGATCTGCCTGACTTTACCCGACCATACCCTTGAATGCCGAGTTGAATAGTTTCTAACAAATAGATTTATCGCATTCGTTAGGGCGAGTTGCATTCAGACCATAAAGCTTTCAGAGGAAAGTGTGTGTGTGTAACTTAAGCGAACCAAACATTTGTGATCGTCATAGGATGAAACATCATTTAAGGTGCTTACCAATTGAGCTGCAAGTCACAAAATATGAAATTAGACACACAGTCACAAGAGAATCGCAACGCGATATAGCACTGCAGTAGCACATTATTAACTTTCAAGCTATTAGACGCATCAGTTGTTGATAATAGGTGAACACGTCCATCAAATAGGCCGCAATTGTCAATAGTGCGAAACTAAGCAATGAAAAGCTAGTAATAAGGGCGTCAGCCTTGCTCTCAGATAACTCCGCAAAGGGTGTAGACTATGGCGCGTAATTTGAACGAATCGTTTTCTAAATCGTGCAAAAGTATGGGATACATATATATATATATATATATATATATATATATATATATA